>JAMPIV010004365.1:1207500-1266716 GCA_024509875.1 Oreohelix idahoensis
AATAGAAGGATCAAAATGTGCACCACCAATACAGACAAGTGCCAGTGGAACAGATGAGAAGATGGTGGTGATGATGGAACATTGAAAAAACCTGAAGATAGCATTACAAGGCAGTCCTTGATCTGGAGTCCCCACAGTAAGAGAGGTAGAGGGAAAGGGACAACCACATAGAGAAGAAAATGAGAAAGAAATAAATTTGATAAAGAAGACATTAAAAGATCTTGACCACGTCACAGGACAAGACTTTATTGAGGGCCTATGCTCCTTGAGGAGCTATTGGTAATGATAATGATGATGATGATGCGACAGACATGTGACAAAATGCAGCATTCGTGTCAAGCAGATTATCACAAGTTGTAGAAGCTGAAATTTAAATGCATTAGACTCTCAGTAACCTTTTAGCCCCCTTACAAATAATGTCAATTTGCAGCAGATGTTCAGCTGTCATTTTATCAGTGCCACAGCTACACCCATTTGGTAGTTGGTAAATAGATGATATTGTCACAGGAGGAGAGGGATACTTGGTTATAAAGGTAGGTTTTCTCCATATGACACCATAAGAAACTTCCACTAGGACATTCCGGACGTAGGGAAATGCGGAATTGGCAGTATAGGCATTTCTAGGTAATGCATAAACATTTAATAGAAAAATGTATGACGTGTAAAAATGTCCATGGCTAGAGACCATAGAGACCGCGTTCTAGGTCTAAAGCAGTCTGTATTTGTCGTCTGTTGGGTGCATGCAGGATTCATTTGCATGTCAAGCCCTTTTAACATGAATAATAACTAATGAACTCTGTTTATATGTGTGTTTTTATTAACTCTGTTTATGTGTGTTTTCATTAACTCTGTTTATATGTGTGTTTTTATTAACTCTGTTTATGTGTGTTTTCATTAACATTGTTTATGTGTGTGTTTTTTATTAACTCTGTTTATGTGTGTTTTTATTAACTCTGTGTGTTTTCATTAACTGTGTTTATGTGTGTGTGTGTGTTTATTAACTCTGTTTATGTGTGTTTTCATTAACTCTGTTTATATGTGTGTATTTATTAACTCTGTTTATGTGTGTTTTCATTAACTCTGTTTCATACATGCCACACCTCGGAGATGAAAAACCTGTACAAAAAAATCCAAAACCCTGTACAAAGACCCGCAAAACCTGTACAAAGACTGAAAAAAAAAAACATATCAAAAGAGTTAATTCGTGTAAAAATATTTTCAATTACAGTGGGCTGCATTATAAATGAGGCATGGGGACTTTGCCTTTTAAAGCAGGTCTTCACTTATTTTAAAACCCAAACAATAATGTCTGAGTTTATTTTATACTGTAAAAATAATGTGATGGTGTCATCATTTAATCTATTTCTGTGCTTAATTATCACTAACAGACTGGGAAATCCTGTGTTCAATATGACCTTATGAAAGAACTCTGAGACACAGTAATAAGGGGAATGGGTTAGAAAACCTGTACAGAAATTATGTACAGGGTGTACACATCTGAAAATGCAAACACCTTGTACAGATTATGGGTAAACCATAGCATGTGGCATGTATGCTGTTTATATGCGTGTTTTTATTAACTCTGTTTATGTGTGTTTTCATTAACTTTGTTTATGTGTGTGTTTTTTATTAACTCTGTTTATGTGTGTGTTTTCATTAACTCTGCTTATGTGTGTGTGTTTATTAACTCTGTTTATGTGTGGTTTTTATTAACTCTGTATATGTGTGTGTGTTTTTATTAACTCTGTTTATGTGTGTGTTTTCATTAACTCTGTTTATATGTGGTTTTTATTAACTCTGTTTATGTGTGTTTTCATTAACTCTGTTTATGTGTGTGGTTTTTATTAACTCTGTTTATGTGTGTGTGTTGTTATTAACTCTTTATGTGTGTGTGTTTATTAACTCTGTTTATATGTGTGTTTTTATTAACTCTGTTTATGTGTCTGTTTTTATTAACTCTGTTTATGTTTGTGTTTTTATTAACTCTGTTTATGTGTATGTTTTTATTAACTCTGTTTATGTGTGTCTTTATTAACTCTGTTTATGTGTGTGTTTTTATTAACTCTGTTTATGTGTGTGTTTTTATTAACTCTGTTTATGTGTGTGTTTTTATTAACTCTGTTTATGTGTGTGTTTTTATTAACTCTCTTTATGTGTGTGTGTTTATTAACTCTGTTTATGTGTGTGTGTTTATTAACTCTCTTTGTGTGTGTGTGTTTATTAACTCTGTTTGTGTGTGTGTGTGTTTATTAACTCTGTTTATGTGTGTGTTTTTATTAACTCTGCTTATGTGTGTGTGTTTATTAACTCTGTTTATGTGTGTGGTTTTTATTAACTCTGCTTATGTGTGTTTTTATTAACTCTGTTTATGTGTGTGTTTTTATTAACTCTGTTTATGTGTGTGTTTTTGTTAACTCTGTTTATGTGTGTGTTTTTATTAACTCTGTTTATGTGTGTGTTTTTGTTAACTCTCGTTATGTGTGTGTGTTTATTAACTCTGTTTATGTGTGTGTGTTTATTAACTCTGTTTATGTGTGTGTTTTTATTAAATCTGTTTATGTGTGTGTGTTTTTTTTTTATTAACTCTGTTTATGTGTGTGGTTTTTATTAACTCTGCTTATGTGTGTGTTTTTATTAACTCTGTTTATGTGTGTGTTTTTTTATTAACTCTGTTTATGTGTGTGTTTTTATTAACTCTGTTTATGTGTGTGTTTTTGTTAACTCTCGTTATGTGTGTGTGTGTTTATTAACTCTGTTTATGTGTGTGTGTTTATTAACTCTGTTTATGTATGTGTTTTTATTAAATCTGTTTATGTGTGTGTGTGTGTTTTTATTAACTCTGTTTATGTGAGTGTTTTTATTAACTCTGTTTATGTGTGTGTTTTTATTAACTCTGTTTATGTGTGTTTTTATTAACTCTGTTTATGTCAGTGTTTTTATTAACTCTGTTTATGTGTGTGTTTTTATGAGCGTCTAATTGGCAGAGTGGTTGGAGCACTTGTCTCTTGCGGCAAAGGTGCCAGGTTCGAAACAAGGTGGCATCACACTCCATTCTATCCAGCTGTAAATTCAACAAGGAAGGGAGCTGGTCACATCACCTGTAGTAGCTGGACCTAGTAGTGAAATGAAAGTGGATGATGTAGTAGGCATTGTTTAGTAGCGTTATGCTACTCGTCACCTTCCGACGGTACGTCAGAAGGAGGGTCATCTGCTACTGGTGATGAAGGCTCATCCGTCGGCCATCTTGAAGTTGATGGCTGGAGAGCAGACGATGACGTTGAAGGCTGAATGTCAGGAGCTGATGATGTCGATGGTTGGGGATCCTCTATAGTGGAGGGTTTTGCTACCTTTGGGAAGAACATCGGGATTGGTAGCTGTTGTTTCTTTCTTTTTAGCTCATCAAAGACTTGCTGGACAGGCTGCATTACGTCTGTTATTCTCTAGTGACTTTGATGCTGCGTTCCATGAGAGGATTGTATTCCATTAACTTGTCTTTTAATTGCTGCGCAATTTGGAACACTTCGGCGCACTTCTGTAATGTCCACACTAGTGGTTCTGGATCACTTTCTCCTTCTATTGATGATTTAACCAGATCTTCTAACTCCTCAGTTGTCAATTCTTCGTGATGTTCTTCCAAGTGCTCCTCCACTTCGTTACGCAGCATATCCACAAAACCATCTCCACCAACTTCTTTCGCTGCAGCAAGGATTTTAGTATCTTCACCATCAATGCCAGGGAAGCCCTTAAAATCATTCACTATCTCACTTCATAAGGGTTTCCAGCAGGCATTTACTGTTTCAGGCTTTAAGGTAGTAGTATACCTTGATAGGGTAAAAAACTCAAATTTTCCTTTCAGAATCAAACAACCATGGGTATAGTGTTAGTATGGACTTAAAATGTTTGTCCATATAATGACCTCATTAATTATGCAAATTAGCTATCCAATATGGCCGCCGTAGTGAATAAATTATACACCTTTTTTAAAACATCATAACTATCTTATTTGTACAAGGATCTGACTGAAACTTGGCAAATTGAATTATTATATATAGCGTGAGGTTATGAACTAAAATGACAGAGATTGACAGAAAGGTTAATTTTTAATGAATTTTCAAAATTTATATTTCTGGAATGTTTGATATTTGTGCCTCATTATATATGCATGATGGTCATAACACTAAAACTTTGAATTCAATTGTATCCATTTTAGGTCATAATCTGTAAGATTATATGATAACCAACTGTGTTAATTTTCATGTCAATTGAATGTACAGATCCAGAGATATCTTGTTTCAAAGATCACCAATTATGCTAAAAAGACAATTCCGAGAAAACTAAGAAAAACAGAAAAAGAACTCACAAAATGAAGTTTAATGAGCTCCTGTTGAATAAAGGTCTCCTTCTACTGCAGCTGCAGTGTCTATGAATCCCATTTTCAGTGCTCTCAGGGTCTTTCCATTGCAATGTCCTTACTTGCTGAATAGATCCTGTGCAGCGTTCTCCTGTATGCTTTCTTTGCCATGCGTTGACTTGTGTTCATATATATCGAAAAATTCTGCAATGCACTGTGGCCTTTCCCAATAGAACGCACAAATGCCACCATTCGCACATTTACTTCTTTGTTTGTGAGTAGCTGAAGATGAAACATCAGAAGTATTGAAATTGGCAGTTCATTCGCCACTGTTTGTGCGCTTGATACTGATTTTATGACAAAAGCCACTCCGAGTCTCTTCGACGATCTCACAGGTCAGTGAGTACTGATAACACTTGTCACATCTAGCGCATAAAAACCCAAACAGTAGTTTTACATCCATAAGGATAAACCCATTTCCTTTGTTGTCATTTTTAGCTTGTCCTTCACTTTCTTGGACCTTTATGACCTTTATTTTCTTTGCTGAGGAGCACAGAGGTTTTATAGCGTCACTATCGACAATAGGTGTCTCATTTTCAGGCAACGGTTTGTTGGTGTACACGCCTCCCAGTCTTTGTCTTATTTCTCATTGTGAACAAAAGAAGCTCTGCTAACTACTATTATACAGAATCAGTATAAAACTAGCAATAAATAGAGTTGATGTTTGTGAAAATGCACTATGCATGTAACAAATGTTGAAATTTACGATCAAAGCTTTCTAGACACACACTTTTGAAAAATTCACAAGAAATCATTGAGTGATTCCCCGTGGAAAAGTTATAAATATCTTTTTCCTGTTGCCTATGTATAATTATAATTTCGCAGTTTTACAATTACGCACCTTCATGTTGGGTCATTATTCACATGGTAACCAACTATAAACATTGGTTGCTATGCAAATCACTCAAGGGGGTGTGTGTAGAAAAACACTGATTCCTATCAAACCAGAGTATCTCTAAGCTTCTATGAATTATTTTTAGTTCAAGAACATGTTGACGATGATTTAAAGCATGAAAATGAAAATTGTTGGATTTTTATTTTTTTTAAGCTTTTCTGGGTATACTTCTACCTTAATTCATCCATTGCAGCCTTGGTAAAGGTTATTGCATCAGCAGTGGTGAATGACTTCCAGCACTGCATAAGTTCCACATTAGGGTCTGCATCAATTGCTGTGCAAATTCGATAAAATACCAGGCGTGTGTATGTAGCCTTCACATTCCGAATTACACTCTGGTCTAGTGGCTGAAGAACCGAGGTCGTATTTTTACTACCCAATACGACCTCAACATTCTCATCTTGGAGGGCAATAGATTCCGGATGGCCAGGTGCATTGTCAATGATTAATAAAACTTTAAATGGTAGGCCTTCCTTTTCCAAATACTTTTTCACCTCAGGGATAAAACATTAGAGAAATACCGTGATGGTGCGAGACTTTAACGGCGCTTTGGAAATGGAACAGATATGGCGCTCAATTTAAAATGTATATTTTCCGTATTTTTCTACCTTTTTTTTTCCTCGATCGTCAATTGCGTTTACTTGAAACGGCGTGATTTGAGTTCGCGTAAAATGCGGTCCTACTGTATAGTGAAGTCACATCATTTCACTTCCTAAGACAGTATCTGCTATGGGACTACCTTGACCTTTTATGTGTTTGTATGAACTCTGTATGTATATGTTTTTATGAATTCTGTTTATGTATATGTGTATAGAAGTGATTATATGTGTAGAAGAACTATGTTCTATTTGAGTTAAGTTGTGATACTGAAAATATCTGGGTTTTTTTTTATAGTCACAATTAACCTTTTGTCCAGTTGTTTGGTACAGTTAGGTATCATTTTAATGTAATTAAAATTACCTTCAAAATGTCCTGCATGTTATTTATCAATCACAACAGGGGACCTGCAGCAGATTGGTCAGATGCTCTGCACATCCACTTACGAACCAGCAAGAATGTCCGTGCCTGGTTTGCTCTGAATGTCATTTTTAAAAACTCAAATATTCTGACTGAATATTTGTTGGAGTGCCCCTCATCTGAGGTCAGTGGGAGTAATCTGTTTATTGTCTTGCGCATGCAAGTTTTTTTTTTTTCTTTCTTGTGGTTGGTGTATGTGAAGTAAGACTGTTTTGATATTTTTGATCATTAGATATGATCTAAACCTGAATTGAGCATATACACAAGATTATCTAAATTATACCATATATAGGAAATAATTCAAATGGGCCATCCAAGACAGAAGAAAGTCATCTGATAAGGAGGCTCTTGATGCAACTCAGAGAAAACAGAAAGGTGTCTTGAGTTGCTGACTCACTCTTCTTCTTCTGGAAGAATCTCCAGATTTCTCACTTGGAATGATTGTTCATTAAACGAACAGAAAAACTCTATAGGTGACAGCAGAAATGAGGGGCTACAGGACTGATATTTCTGGGACTGTGTGAGAAACAAAGTGAAAGGGCATCAGAAGGAGAAAGTTACGAGGCAGTCAATGGAATCCTCAGGGTAAGAGAGGAAAAGAGAGATGAAAATAGAGATGGAGAAGAGAAATAAAAGGAATGAGGAGAACATGGAAAGGCCTGGAACTTATGGCATGGGATAGGGAAAATAAAATAATGATGGCAACATCAGTATATATGGAAAGTCCTGGGGGGGGGAATGGCACAGGACACGAGGACTTGGCATGAATATGTGTGCTCCTTGGGGAGCTGAAGAGAGAATGAACATACTGACATAAAACTTGTTCAGACTGGAATCTCCAAGGAGACAGAATAGGAAAATAGCTCATGTCATGAGGTGACTTAAGACGAGGTTGTGCATCTGGCTGGCAACTTCTCCATTTAAACATTTTGCTACAAAAGGCACTGCTGTGAGCACTTGGGCACATGCTTCTTGCATTGGTACTCTCATGCTCCTCAAGGAATGGAAAAGAACATATATTCTGTATTAAATTCTAATCTATACATGAAAGACAAGTTGCAGGAAAGAAAATATTCATCTACTAGGGAATAGGGCTTTCAACTCTATAGGTTTATATTTTGGATTGTATGCATGAGAATTGAGCATATTGAGAAATGGGACTGTCATGGTATGTTTTATGACAACTGTAACAGGCGTATGTTTCGCTGGGAGCATAGCCAATGTGTTGTTATTGACAGCTCAGAGCTTTAGTCATAAGCTGTTCAGTTCCCTTGAACCTGAGATCACATGATGTGGTCAGGAACCACAGGTCCGATGGGAAGATACAGAGAATCCTTCTGTGGAAAGCGGTCATGCTGCAGGGAAGACAGACCCATAAGCCATTTTTGTATTTGGCCATTATTCTATCAGCAGATATGTACTAGAAGTTCTGTGCTGTAGGCTAGATGATTGTCTTGCTATTTTGTCAGGTTGGTTTTTCTCGAGTCGAATATATAGCTTATATTAGATTGCAGTTATGAAGTTTTTTCAGATATAAGTTTTTGCAGCCAAGTTCGATCTTGCCTTGTTAGTGTGATCATTGTAGCCTGTTGTAAGACCTTGTTGTGCTGTTAGAAAGTTTTGATAATGTCCACTCAAGCCGTGTCTTGGTTATTGTGTTTTGTTGAATAAAATAGGGATTGGAACGAATTGTGTTCTACCCTCATTCTGTGTATGCCTCTGGATTGTTGTGAGTCACTATACGTCTGTCTTCACTCATCTACACACTCTAGTCTCTTGACATGGACATTAGAATTTTGTCCTGTTTATTCAGATTTATCACTTGTATTTACACAGAAATAAATGAAGAAGGAAATCTGAGGTGTGTGAATAGTCAATAATAAACAAAAGTTGGTTAATAGTATGCACTCCTAAGAAAGACAGAAAGGAGGAGGGCACTAGACAACAGAAAAGTAATAGAAGTGACAGGCTTACAAGGGAGTCAAACCAGGGATCAATCAATTGCCTCACTGAGAGATTGAAATAACACATGGTCAACTAGGCACCTCATAAAAGTGTCTCAATGGTGGTGGTAATCCTTGAGACACTGTACACAACTATGGAATATAGGACCCAGAAATGACTCACAAGGCAGTGATGCTGTTTGGGTGGTCCCTGGTTGAATTCCTTAGTGAGCCTATCACTTTTATTATTTTTCTGTTGTCCTGGTACTTTCTATCCTTCTTTCTAATGTGTACTGACTATCTGCCTATTTTAATTTATTATTGATCTGTATTTACCAGAGTGACAACAGTGATCTTCCTTAGTTTTTTGTATCCTTTTCTATTTTAACATTTGGTAGGCGTTTTAACAGTACGCTGATCGTACGGTCTTAATAACAAAAAGTGAAATGAAGTTGCAGGAAATGATTGATACAATAGTAACAGAAAGTGAAAATAAAGGCCTTAACCTTAATAGCAAAAAGACATAAGTAATGGTCATCTTGAAGGAAATGACTTCTCCAGAATACACTATCAAAGTAAATGAAACAGTTTTAAAACAAGTCAATACATTCAAATACCTAGGCATGCTAAAATGAGTAATGAGGATGTCCCGATAGAGGTCAAAGTGCAAAGATGGCTTATTCCTCAGGTGAAAAGGAAGCAATCCATTTTCTTTGGGCATGTTATGACAAGAAGGAAGCTGGAGGAAAGATAACAATAACAATGGAAGGAAGCTGGAGGAAAGATAACAATAACAATGGAAGGAAAAAGAGATAGAGGATGACAAAGAGAGAAGATTCTAGAAAGTTTGACATGATAGCATGGAACAACAGAATTCATAAATAGTACTGGAGACAGGTAGTTTTGGAGAGACATGATCTCCTACGCCACCAGGTATGGTACTTGATGATGATGAATCATTTAAATGAATTCTCATTTTCTTTTTCTCTCCTGTTTTTTGTGCAGTCGCCCCTGATGAAGACTTTGTGGTCATAACATTAGCCATTTCTTTGTCCTAGGAAGACACTACCTGTTGTCATTGACCTTAACCATTTCTGTGTATTGACAGGTTCGAGGAACTTTTGTCAAGATTTTTGTTATACTGACAAGTCTCACTCTGGGTGATGGATCCTGTCCACCATTGCCATTATCAGGTAAATATAGTAACCAATCAGATCCTTTTCATTCTTCTGCTTTGCTGATATGTGTTCATTATGAACTAGTCGATTTTCAAGCATTATTTAAAATAGATGTAATACAGCTAACAGTTTTACTACAAATTATTTCTGCAAAAATAGTTATATATATATATATATATATATATATATATATATATATATATATATATATATATATATATATATATATATTATATATATATATATATATATATATATATATATATATATATATATATATATATATATATTTCTCTTGTTAATGACAACATTATGATAAGATCCCAGTATGACTTATAAGTAGGAAACATGCTTCTTACCTGAGATGGATCTTAAGAGTGTTGAGTGTCTGAATCTCTCTGAGTTTTTTTTAGCATACTTTGACTAACTGTCATGAAGAAACAGAATCTGAACATGTCTTCAAGGAAACAAAACTAAGAAAATGTGTATGTCCTGAGTTCAGGTCTTTTCTTTATCAAGTTGTGTGCCAGATAAGAGGGGCAGCCATATCTTTCATAGCTGACAAAGGCACTCAGTACCTCCCTTGTTAACTGGCAATGTTATCTGTCTTGTTAACAGCCAACATTATCTCTCTTGTTAAGAGCTAGCATGATCTTTCTTGTTGACAACCAACATTATCTCTCTTGTTGACAGCCAACATTATCTCTCTTGTTAACAGCAAACATTATCTCTCGTTAACAGCAAACCTTATTTCTCTTGTTAACAGCAAACATTATCTCTCTTGTTAACAGCCAACATTATCTCTCTTGTAAACAGCCAACATTATCTCTCTTGTTAACAGCAAACATTATCTCTCTTGTTACCAGCCAACATGATCTCTCTTGTTAACAGCCAACATTATCTCTCTTGTTAACAGCCAACATTATCTCTCTTGTTAACAGCAAACATTATCTCTCTTGTTAAGAGCTAGCATGATCTTTCTTGTTGACAACCAACATTATCTCTCTTGTTGACAACCAACATTATCTCTCTTGTTGACAGCCAACATTATCTCTCTTGTTAACAGCAAACATTATCTCTCTTATTAACAGCAAACCTTATTTCTCTTGTTAACAGCAAACATTATCTCTACTGTTAACAGCAAACATTATCTCTCTTGTAAACAGCCAACATTATCTCTCTTGTTAACAGCCAACATTATCTCTCTTGTTAACAGCCAACATTATCTCTCTTGTTAACAGCAAACATTATCTCTCTTGTTAACAGCAAACATTATCTCTCTTGTTACCAGCCAACATTATCTCTCTTGTTAACAGCAAACATTATCTCTCTTGTTAACAGCAAACATTATCTCTCTTGTTAACAGCAAACATTATCTCTCTTGTTAACAGCCAACATTATCTCTCTTGTTAACAGCAAACATTATCTCTCTTGTTAACAGCCAACATTATCTCTCTTGTTAACAGCCAACATTATCTTTCTTGTTAACAGCCAACATTATCTCTCTTGTTACCAGACAAAATTATCTCTCTTGTTAACAGCAAACATTATCTCTTGTTAACAGCCATTATTATCTCTCTTGTTAACAGCCAAAATTATCTCTCTTGTTAACAGCCAACATTATCTCTCTGGTTAACAGCAAACATTATCTCTTGTTAACAGCCAACATTATCTCTCTTGTTACCAGCCAACATTATCTCTCTTGTTAACAGCCAACATTATCTCTCTTGTTACCAGCCAACATTATCTCTCTTGTTAACAGCCAACATTATCTCTCTTGTTAACAGCCAACATTATCTCTCTTGTTACCAGCCAACATTATCTCTCTTGTTAACAGCCAACATTATCTCTCTTGTTAAGAGCTAGCTTGATCAGCATGAGCTTTCATGTTAACAGCCAACACTTTCTATAAAAGAACAGTAACTTTCATGTTAACAGCCAACATGTGCTCACACTCAGCTTTTTGCCAGCGATACTTTAGTTTGACCTTTTCTGCACTGGCCTGACCAAGGTCACAGGGTCAAATTCCCGAGGAGAAAAACGTGGCATTGTTTACGTTTTGATATGTGTTAATTAAAGCTTTTATACTACTTTGTTTGTTATAAATGTGATAGGGTGGACGAGATGATGATGAAGCTGTTGCGATATGTGATCACTCTCTTTCACACTCGCAACTGACCCGATTCAACAATAAAACTCTGATTCTTAAGGCAGGGGCTGTATTTATTTCTACAACCCTATCAGTGACATTTAAACACATGAAGCAAACATTAAACAAATAAACCAACAAACCAAACACCAAACAAACACCCAGCCTGTGCTCGATTGCTAATCTGAAGAAGCAAACAAAGCAACGACTAGTTAAAATCATAGTTAAATAATCAGAAACACCATGCTCTCACCTGTCAAACTGTCCTTCCACACTGCGTGAAACTGAATATTCAACTATCACGCACACACACATGCATGTCGTCTAGCGAGATTAGTATGGTGTTGTGCATGAGGCTGGCAATCTCACCGTGTAACATAGATTGCTACCTGTCGTAGATTTTAGATAGGAGTATTAAGACTTGGGTTAGGTCCCTTCTGAATAGGTTGGAATGAGTGATAGATACAGTGAGAGCTGGTGAAAAAAGAACAATAGAATTTCCCCACGTGAGATGATAGGATGTGATATAGAGGCTGTCTTTGAAAATCGAGATAATCTTCTCTCTCTCACCTATCTTCTACGACCGTTTTTAAAGGCGTCAGACAGTCAAAACACAGATATATATATTAATATATCTCTATCTACTCACGGGCACGCACATACTGGTGACGACAGGTAAACACACAGACGTGGGAAAACTATAACAATGATATACAGATAATTGGGATCGAGCTGACCAACGCACTGATTTTTTTTTTGTTCAAGAGAGATATTTTAATTATCATATCAAAATTTCTCACAACACCAAAAATTACATCAAGGAAAAACATATACAAATAGTCATAAAATTCAAGAAAATGCTACAAGGATGATAGCCCCGTTATGATCTTAGCTCTAGGTTTAGCCCACAGCCCCGTTAAGAGAACAGATGATGGCCCAAAGAGTTATAGATACATAGGGTTGAGTCTAAGAGGTTTCTTTCTCGTAAATGTATGAACAGAGTTGAATAATCTGATTTAGCCTAAGAAAAAAGAAACTCTAGCTTTTGTAACAAATTCTGCAGATTAAAAAAAGTTAAGACAGCAGAAGGGTGACAATAATACACCGGTAAAATAACACTCAGACCTGTGTACCCTCATTCATTCAGCCATGGCCTTTCTCACACATATATACTCACAACTTTGCTCGCTGCCTCTGGGAACATAATAACTCTAGGACCTTCACACAGACCCGAAAAATGCAGTCAGCGACCAAGAAATCCCCAGTTCCAAAAGACGTACTGAACTCTCTGTCTCAGGGAACGATTCCTTGGGTGTTCTAAGTTTTCGAATGTCTGATTAAGTCACATAAAATATTGTCCAGGCACGAAAGTTAGCCGAGCACAAGGTCATTAGCTTTGGATTCTAGGATTTAATGAATGTCAGATCGGTGTCTTCTATCAGGCAGGTACTATATTTGGTCACCACAATACTAGTCACAATCTCTGTCGGAATGTTACTGTGATTCTTGTAATATTCTCGCCGCCAGGCAGCATGTACATCTAAATTTGTGGAGCAATATGAACTGGCTCAAAAGCCCAATATATATTTCTAGTCCTTAGAAACCGTTAGTGGGATTGCTATTACTGTCTCTCTCTGATGGCATAAGCACTGTCAGATCAGTGTTACTTGAAACAAAAAAACACCCACGTGGTTAAAGATAGGAACTGTCTATGCTTCACACAAATATGTCTCTTTACTAAACGCTGGCAAGTTGGGTACCACCGTTTCACTATATAAAAGAAAGAACACATATCAAATAATTTACATATATGTACTCAATATAACTTACATTTAAAACAGCAAGCCTACAGCTTGACTTATTATTTAAACTTTCCGGTGAAATAAGTTATAAAATCAATCATCATGAATTCAGGAATATCTGCGTATTCCGTCACTATTCACTGATGTCGCATCTAGCATTTATAAGTTTGATATAAAATATTCTCGACTGAGTATTAGCCGTTAAATTAAATTCCTTATAGCTACTAGTTTTAGTAAGCTAAAGATATAATTTATTATGTATTTCCACTGTATGCGTCACTAGAAAAATAATACAAACTATAACTTAAACACTCAGGACACAGAACTAGTTTAGAATGAAATAGGCAATTTTAACACTAAATCACTTTCACAAAATACTAGATATAATATATATTACCTCAAACACAGCACTACAGGGTATCGCACAATTAAGAATTATACGCTTATATTTATGGAAGTCTAGAAGTTCGACAAATTGTCGCAACAAACTAAGAAACTTCGCTTATACCGCTCTACTCTTCGCGAACCACCTGTCTACTGCGATTATAGAGAAAGAATGAAGATAAAGTTTCAAACTAGGTTTAATATTTTAAACCAGACAAAGGATGAACTATTATTTCGTAGAACGAAATGCTCTCCCCTTTCCGGCTTAAACGATACGTTTAACACCTAACATGTCGTAACTGCCACCTACTGACCAAGATGTACGCGTGTCAGTTTCAAATCTCAGACAACCGTCTGCTCTGGGCGAAAGCGGGTTGGCAGTTTTAGCACCTACGTTTGTGTCAGGTGAAAACGGTAGACCAAAAGTCTGCTCATGTCCAGCGAAACGAATTTCTCACACCCCAGGCCCAGAAATCCGGTCGGGCCGCGCTCTGACCGGGGAAACTGCAGACGTATGTCTGGCGAGAACTGTATATTCACAGCTATGGTTCGACCGGCAGAGACTGACATCTATGTAATAGAATTACGTATCCCAGTATGAGAAAAACACAAGGTAAAGTTTGAGGATACTGAAGAAAATATTTTTCGCAAACGAGTGATGCGAAAATACAGGAAAAACAAGTAAGGAAAGATAATAAAATGAAAGGATTAGGGTGAGAGAATAGGAAGAAGATGTAGGTAATTTAATGATATAAAGACCTACGTGACAGGACGTCCCCCCTTAAGATATGGATGCACTCCATGTCTACGTTATGGAATTAAATTTCCTATAACCGTAGCTTCGGGGTGTCTGTCTTCTTCCCTCTCATCTTCCCCCTCCATCTCTCTCCAATTCCTACTCAAGTCTACTCCCCAAAGTTTCCTTCCTCTGGAATGTCTCCCATGCGCGCTTGAAAGAGCGTCGCCGCTTCTGACATTTTTGAAAGATTTCCTGTGATAGCGGTGGAATATCCCTGCCACTATCATCATCTTCGTCAGCTCTGGCGATCGTCAGGAGATGGTCGGAGGTCGGCACTGGTCTTTCCAAGTATCTCTTTAAGAGATTTAAATGGAAAACCTTTTCCTTTCCTTGTATAGATATCTGGTAGTTAGCCTTAGACATCTTTTTCAGGACGGTAAACGGCCCTTGCCATCCGATCTTCAGTTGGTTGTTCTCGGTCGGGAGTAACACCAAAACTTTCTCTCCTGTTTCCAGTTCTCTCTCTTTCGCGACTTTCCTGTATCGGTTAGCGTGCTTGGTGCGTGCTCGCTTAAAGTTAGTCGTTGCTAGGTCCCACCCTAGTTTCAACCTTTCCTTTAAAACCGACACATATTTACTGGCTGAGACAACTGTCTCATCCGCCTTCTCGTCTGTCAGAGACTGAAGTAAGGCTTCGAGCGGGCCCTTAATGGGTCTGCCGAATAAAAGTGTAGCTGGCGGAAATCCTGTGGAAGTATGAGGAGATTCTCTGTAGCCAAATAAAGCTGCAGGAATACAAAGATCCCAATCTTCAGGTTTCACTTGTGCCAGTTTACTTAGCATCATGTTGAGGTTTCCATTAGCACGTTCCACGAGCCCATTTCCGGCCGGAGTATATGGCTTAGTGTGGATGTGTTGGGTCCTCAAGATCTTAACGATCTCATCCATCAACAGGTTTCGGTATGGAGATCCGTTATCCGTCAACACTTGCTGAGGGAATCCCAACCGAGTGAAAATCTGCACGAGGGCTTCTGCGACATGCTTGGCATCTGCGCATGTTAGCGGGATAGCTTCTGCCCATAAAGTGCATGTATCGACTAAGGTCAGGATAAACCTGTTCCTTCTTTTAGTCCTTTCGAAAGGCCCTAAAATGTTGATCACAACCCGTTCGAATGGTGTTCCCATTATTGGCATTTCACCCAAAGAGACTGGGGGTGTCCGTTGCTTGGGTGGCACACGTTGGCACTGGGCACAGGATTTGACGTACCTGATAATATCAGTATTTACTCCTGGCCACCAATAATGAGTGGTTATACGATGGTTTGTGGCGTTCTGTCCCATATGTCCGCTGAAGGGAAGAGAGTGCCCCATTTCTAGGATTTGGCTTCTGTACTGTTTCGGTACTAGGAGCTGGTTGTAACCTTGATCAGGCTTGCCCGTTCTGCGATACAGTACGCCATCCTTAGAAAAAATGTCCCCGTGCTGTGTTGGTTCCTTCGCCATGGGCAGTTTCCTAAAGCAGGGTGCCAAAGTAGGATCCTTTTGTTGCGCTTCTCTAAGTTCCATAGGTAACAAATTAGGCGCAGGCTCCTGTTCCTTTTTGGTTTGCCCTCTTGTAGTTACTTCTGCCACAATCGGCTCTTCCGGTTTCCCAATACACACGTATCTCCCGCCAAGTATGACTGGGTAGATGGGATCATCCATAACAGCCGCTTTGATCACACCTCTGACAAAATCAGAGTGATCTCCACCAATGCGATGGGAAGCGCTGTAGGTGCCTCACTCTTACGAACTCCACAAAGTTGGACGGTCTCTGCTGTCTCTTGACCGGGTTTGACCAGGTTTCTGGCAACAATGCAATCATAAGAAAGCCCCGTGTCAAATAAGCAAGAAGTTTGAGAACCGTTCAAAATAACAGTACCTCGCGTTGAGGGTCCATCCCCAACAGGTTGGGAATCACTGTCAATAATTCCACCTTGCGAGACTGTTAATAAGCATCCGATGCGTTTCGGCTCGGTGTGCTCGGTCTGATCATATGTCCCGTGCTCAGGGGTTCTCCCTTTGCCACCTTGTCCTTTCTGGCTACGCTGCCATGTAGGGCGGTCGGGTTGATCAGACTGTTTGGGGTGGTTGGGGTACTTGTTCTTGTAGAACTTGGATTTTTCAGGAGGGGGGTTTTGAGGTCCAGTTTCTCTGTGGTTATTTTGGTTAGAAGCCTGAGAAGATTGCTCTAGGTTATGTTTTCGAAAATGCTCCTCTGTCGGTTTCCGCTTTGTGGCCGGTAGTTCAGCCAGCGCATTGTGGTAACGCTCAGACTTCTCTAAGATGTCTTCAAGTTTTTCTGCCCCCTGCTCAGCTAGAAATCTCCGGGTATCTGCAGACAATGTGTTCTTTATTTGTTCTGTTAAAACAAATTCTTCAAGCCCTTCGTAGGTAGAGGGGAGCTGCGAGAGCTCAAGGCACTTTGTTAGATATCCCTTTAGACGAGACGAGAACTGCTGAAAAGTTTCAGAATTCTCTTTCCGGCTGTTGCGAAACAGTTGCAAAAATTTGCGAGCGTTCATTTCAAAGCGCTCCAGTAACGCTTTCTTCAACAGATCATAGTTGTCTTGTTGGCTGCTTTCCAGTTTGGCGTAAACATCATACGCAGAACTTTTCAAAGCCGGGGAAAGCTTCATGTTCCAACGCGACCTCTCTAAACCGTACAGAGTTGCAATTTTCTCAAATTTTTCTAGCCAAGTGTCAATCTTCTCATTAGGACAAGGGAAAGATTCTAGAGCGAAAGACATAGCAGTGAGATGAGTAGATTGAGTGTTAGAAGGATCAGTTAAGGAGGAATGAGGAGAAGACTCTCCATTGCTGGGGGTAGAGGCAGCACCACGACTTTGGAATTCTAGAGTTTTAAGAGCTAACTCATGCTGTCTCTCTTCCCTCTCCTGCTCATGCTGTCTCTCCTTCTCTCTTTCCTCATGCTGCATCCTGCGAATTTCCATTTCCTCATCCATCTTCTTCTGCTGTAATAGCCGGTCTTCCGCTTCTTTCCTCTCCGCTGCTTCTTTTTCCTCTTTAGCTTCAGCTGCTTTCCTCTCCGCATCATATCTCTCAAGTTCGTCTCTGACAAATGCTTTCGCTTCCTCTCCTTCCAGTCCCTCCTCTCTCGCTTCGTCCCTGAGGAGTTGTCTAAGCTTTGCCCTCTCGGCCATATTATGTCAGTGACTGAGACTAGTGGAGAAAGAAATTAGGAAAAAGAATAACCTGTTTCCTACCACTTACGAGAAAAAAATACCAAAAATCCGAAAGATGATATCCTTAACCCTGGGATACCTCCTCCAAAGTACAATCTAACTATCGCTGCTATTATCGGCAATAAAGCACTTAATGCAAAACACGACTACGCCAACTAAATGGTAGTTAAGATTACTTCTGAAAAATAGGTTGCTACAGTGGAAAAGCAAAATAATTATTGCCAAAAATTAAAGAGAAAAATAATCCCTTAATTTTAATCCACTATCAAGTTTTCCCCTGAAGACAGTTAGGGTGAGGGAGGCAATTAATCTGGACAAATAGTCCGAAACGCACTCCTTAACTTTAGTTCAAACACCTTCCTGCTTCAGAACCCTTGTGAATGTTATACACTCACAAAACTTTACCAGCGTTTAGTATTACAAAATCATTAATTAACATGTATTCCGACAAAATCAACCTGTAAACCAAATGTATAATGTTTCTTAATGCTGTGGAAAAACAATTATCAGTTTGTGTGGTCAGCACGCTCGTAAACAGATCGTTAGTCTAGGGGATAAATTATTTTTAAAAGATACAAAACTCACAAGACATCACACTCTTACTCTATTTCAGAATAAAGAATCTTAAGTACAAAATCCAGATAGACGAGTGCACGTTTGTCGTACTCGTCTTCCTATTCTAAGTTCAAAGACCGGAAACGAGCAACCATTTGTCGTAGTCGTCTTCCTATTCTAAGTTCAAAAATCCGTCGGACGAGAACCCATTTGTCGTAGATTTTAGATAGGAGTATTAAGACTTGGGTTAGGTCCCTTCTGAATAGGTTGGAATGAGTGATAGATACAGTGAGAGCTGGTGAAAAAAGAACAATAGAATTTCCCCACGTGAGATGATAGGATGTGATATAGAGGCTGTCTTTGAGAATCGAGATAATCTTCTCTCTCTCACCTATCTTCTACGACCGTTTTTAAAGGCGTCAGACAGTCAAAACACAGATATATATATTAATATATCTCTATCAACTCATGGGCACGCACATACACGTGACGACAGGTAAACACACAGACGTGGGAAAACTATAACAATGATATACAGATAATTGGGATCGAGCTGACCAACGCACTGATTTTTTTTTTTTGTTCAAGAGAGATATTTTAATTATCATATCAAAATTTGTCACAACACCAAAAATTACATCAAGGAAAAACATATACAAATAGTCATAAAATTCAAGAAAATGCTACAAGGATGATAGCCCCGTTATGATCTTAGCTCTAGGTTTAGCCCACAGCCCCGTTAAGAGAACAGATGATGGCCCAAAGAGTTATAGATACATAGGGTTGAGTCTAAGAGGTTTCTTTCTTTCTCGTAAATGTATGAACAGAGTTGAATAATCTGATTTAGCCTAAGAAAAAAGAAACTCTAGCTTTTGTAACAAATTCTGCAGATTAAAAAAAGTTAAGACAGCAGAAGGGTGACAATAATACACCGGTAAAATAACACTCAGACCTGTGTACCCTCATTCATTCAGCCATGGCCTTTCTCACACATATATACTCACAACTTTGCTCGCTGCCTCTGGGAACATAATAACTCTAGGACCTTCACACAGACCCGAAAAATGCAGTCAGCGACCAAGAAATCCCCAGTTCCAAAAGACGTACTGAACTCTCTGTCTCAGGGAACGATTCCTTGGGTGTTCTATTTTTTTTTCCTAATGTCTGATTAAGTCACATAAAATATTGTCCAGGCACGAAAGTTAGCAGAGCACAATGTCATTAGCTTTGGATTCTAGGATTTAATGAATGTCAGATCGGTGTCTTCTATCAGGCAGGTACTATATTTGGTCACCACAATACTAGTCACAATCTCTGTCGGAATGTTACTGTGATTCTTGTAATATTCTCGCCGCCAGGCAGCATGTACATCTAAATTTGTGGAGCAATATGAACTGGCTCAAAAGCCCAATATATATTTCTAGTCCTTAGAAACCGTTAGTGGGATTGCTATTACTGTCTCTCTCTGATGGCATAAGCACTGTCAGATCAGTGTTACTTGAAACAAAAAAAAAAACACCCACGTGGTTAAAGATAGGAACTGTCTATGCTTCACACAAATATGTCTCTTTACTAAACGCTGGCAAGTTGGGTACCACCGTTTCACTATATAAAAGAAAGAACACATATCAAATAATTTACATATATGTACTCAATATAACTTACATTTAAAACAGCAAGCCTACAGCTTGACTTATTATTTAAACTTTCCGGTGAAATAAGTTATAAAATCAATCATCATGAATTCAGGAATATCTGCGTATTCCGTCACTATTCGCTGATGTCGCATCTAGCATTTATAAGTTTGATATAAAATATTCTCGACTGAGTATTAGCCGTTAAATTAAATTCCTTATAGCTACTAGTTTTAGTAAGCTAAAGATATAATTTATTATGTATTTCCACTGTATGCGTCACTAGAAAAATAATACAAACTATAACTTAAGCACTCAGGACACAGAACTAGTTTAGAATGAAATAGGCAATTTTAACACTAAATCACTTTCACAAAATACTAGATATAATATATATTACCTCAAACACAGCACTACAGGGTATCGCACAATTAAGAATTATACGCTTATATTTATGAAAGTCTAGAAGTTCGACAAATTGTCGCAACAAACTAAGAAACTTCGCTTATACCGCTCTACTCTTCGCGAACCACCTGTCTACTGCGATTATAGAGAAAGAATGAAGATAAAGTTTCAAACTAGGTTTAATATTTTAAACCAGACAAAGGATGAACTATTATTTCGTAGAACGAAATGCTCTCCCCTTTCCGGCTTAAACGATACGTTTAACACCTAACATTTCGTAACTGCCACCTACTGACCAAGATGTACGCGTGTCAGTTTCAAATCTCAGACAACTGTCTGCTCTGGGCGAAAGCAGGTTGGCAGTTTTAGCACCTACGTTTGTGTCAGGTGAAAATGGTAGACCAAAAGTCTGCTCATGTCCAGCGAAACGAATTTCTCACACCCCAGGCCCAGAAATCTGGTCGGGCCGCGTTCTGACCGGGGAAACTGCAGACGTATGTCTGGCGAGAACTGTATATTCACAGCTATGGTTCGACCGGCAGAGACTGACATCTATGTAATAGAATTACGTATCCCAGTATGAGAAAAACACAAGGTAAATTTTGAGGATACTGAAGAAAATATTTTTCGCAAACGAGTGATGCGAAAATACAGGAAAAACAAGTAAGGAAAGATAATAAAATGAAAGGATTAGGGTGAGAGAATAGGAAGAAGATGTAGGTAATTTAATGATATAAAGACCTACGTGACACTACCGAAACCACTACTGCAAGAGCACACACTCAGCTATCACACACACACACACACACACTCATGCATGTCGTCCATTGAGACTAGTATGGTGTTGTGCATGAGGCTGGCAATCTCACCATATAACACAGATTGCTACTGAAACTACTACTGCACGAGCATCTGAATGCTTCATACGGAGGCAAACCACACTGGTGGCCCCATGCTCCCTCAGGAGCGGAGAAGAGAAATATATATCTCCAAGTGAGCCCACATGCTCTCACAAACCATTCTTCTCATAATAATTAAATAATCATGAAATATGCATAACATAGAATTAACCAATATGTACCACCAGTACTCTCATTAATGAGAATGAGTTACTACCTCGTAACCGATCCACATCAATATTCGTTACTGCATTCTGAACATGTCGTAAGTGACGACTGGTGTGCCTGGCAACAAGCGTGTCGTATATGACCCCAGATGAGATTGGGAACTCATCACATGAAACACATCGTTACCGTTACCGAAACAACCACTGCAATAGCATAAAAATGCTTCTTGTGGGCCTGTAACGGACACCAGCCGCATTGGTGTTTCCATGCTCCGCTAGGAGCAAACAGAGAAACACCTCTGTCTCCAAGTGCCTTACGCACCAAGGAGTGGCCCTAATCTCACCAGAAATCTAAATGACTATTCTCACCTCAAAGTAACCCACCAAAGATAAACAGTAGAATAATCAATAATCGTGACATACACTTAATTACTCTTACATTAAAGAATAAAATATAATTATTCTTGACTTAACTCTAGAACTAAAGTCATCACATAAAGAAAATTTACCACGAAAACTCTCTCTTCTATTACTGGGGAAAATTACATTTAACCTACTTTCACCCACGTGTCAATTCACACGATATAAAACTGCGTAACATTAAGTGATAACTAAGAGTGTTAAATGCAGAATCCTTGGCGCCTTCTTTTACGCACGGTCATCAACACGTGGTCCTCCCGGTTGCCATCTTCCCAACTAGTTAATATTATCTAAATTAAAGTGATAAATCGCTTCTCTGCCTGGTTTCATGTGTGAAATAGTTTGCCTTTCTTGCCCGGTCTGATGAATGAAATACTTGATACTTAACTATTGCAGCCGCAATCTGGACTAGACACTAGTAAAAATCTACCCACACATTATTTTCACTCATCTATCATTTTAGAACTAAATCTAATGTTCTTCAATCCTTAGGAAACACATCCTTTTATCTATTTCATTAAACATTAGAACAGACACGCTCAATATCATTTCAGAATTATAGAACACTAATGCTATTCTAAATTAACTCACGTGCTCAAGGCATTTACAGCTTGGCTCTGGTGTCTAGCTTCGTTTGTTCTCTCTGGGCGGTTTTTGCAAAATAGGCCTGTTCGCCGTCCACTATCTCTTTATATAGGCTCTAGGCTAATCATTCAACTTACTGCGCGGCGCGTAGTAATTGCGCCACGCAAATAACACTCGCCTTTATTGCTCTATTAGGCATGAAAACACAAATATGGCCCACAACTATCAAATATAACACGACTATCAAATATAACTAATTTTTAGGCTTTATTATAGCCTAGTAATAAATCTTCTACTTAGTCAGACTCTTCACATCCCAGCGTGCTGCGCGCACATCGAAAATATACGGGCGATAAATATGCCTTGAACATGAAGGGGGCATCTTTACGGCCCCATCACATATCTCCCTCCTGATTTTGTTGTCGTCCCGACAACATCACTACCTCTGGCGCTTCAGTCGAAATCTCTCAGATCGTTGGTGCTGCGCATGACTCTTTCTGAGCGGCAATGCTTTGGTCTGAGCTTCTGTAATCGGTACAACCCGGCTGGGGACTCTCTTGGTCATCATGTCCCTACGTTGTCGGGCTGGCAGTTGCTGTGGTCTAGAAGATTCGCCTACTTGTGCCGCGTCGCTGCTTGCTTGTGACATCTGCTTGTCAGTGCGTGTAGCTGTCGACTTTGTAGGGGGATTGCTCCTGATGTGCTTTTCACTCGTTTTGTATTGACGGTGGCTTACATTCCCCACAGTCTGCTTTTGATGAGTCTCCTCTTCTGAACACCGATGTGCACTCCCTCCTATCTGCTTAGGACGAGTTTCCTCCCCCAAACGACTACCAATTTTCTCGGTTCCCTTAGGGTGACAGTTGTCACGGCCATCTCTTGGTTTACATACTGTAAGCAACCTGGTTGTGGCAGTACGTCTAGGGAAAAAGCTCCTTGAGGGACAGGCGGATATCAAGTGTTCAGTGGACTTGCATTGAAAACATCTCTTCGGGAGCGGGCCTTGAGGGCACCTGGCTGCCATGTGGCCTGAGAACTCTCCACAATTGTAGCACCTCAACTTTGTAGGCTTTCTCTGTACCATGGGACGCCTCCTACTACCTTTACACTCTTGACCGCCAATGCCGCATACATAAATTGCTTCCATGCCCTGGACCGATGGTTTGCTGTCAAACTCTACTCGTTCATTCCTCGCCAGACTCCGGAATCCCTTTCTGAAGATCTTGGTCTGATGTACGAATACATCAATACCTCCATCATCTGGCGTGATGAACCCCCATCCCCTGTGGACACTATACCACTTGCACATCCCCTTTCGCCTTGTTGGTGCTGTCAGCTCACAGCTTTCCTTGACAACAGCCTGACTCTCACATACAAGAACACGCACCTCCTCATCGTGCTTTGGCTGTTTTCGTGGTTGGCCTGGTTCTTTCTCTCTTTGCACCTCCTCTTGTACTGGCCAACTGGTCTCTGACATCTGTGCTATCTGGGACTTTAGGAGGGATAATTCTGCTCTGAGTGCCTCCTCTTCATTGTGAGCTTCTACACTGGCTACCTGCACCAGTGTATCAGGCTTTTTACCTTCACATAAAGCAGCATATTCCCAAGGTCCCTGACTCACGGCCTGGAAATTCCTGGTCATCTCACTGACTGGTGGTTGCTCGCTGTAGGCTTCTTCTACTATCTTGAGTAATGCTCAGGGCTGGCCTTGGCTCCGCCACGTATCCGTAATTCCCTAGAGACCACTGGTGTAATGTTGTTCCAGATCACGACTACCTTGTCTTCTGCGCAAAAGGGCGCCATCTTCCACACGCATCTTCCACACGGCCTCTACATCTTCCACAAACTCTTGCCAAGTGGGATTTGCCTTTCCATCAAATCGCCTTACCTCTGGTACCTCCACGTATACTACCTTCACAGGCGCATTGATCATACCCATCACATAAATACTGACTTTAATTTTGCGAAAAGCTAAACACAGAACATTAGAGTAAATTTTAGTACACGAACGAACATTTCTCCATAATTACAAGATGTCACGAGTTGGAATTTAGTTAGAGGTATGCCTGAGTGTAGGACAAGACCCTAATGTGAGAAAAGACTAAGATGATAGATTTTGTTGAGAAATGACAGTGAATGTAGTAAGGTGAGTCTATTGGCTCGCATTTAAGGACTATATAGTGAGGAAGCTGATCCAGTGAACATTAAATAAGTTTATTATACAAATCCACATAAGTTCATAACATAGTAACAACAATATATATCATGCCAGGTTGCACTGACCTGGAAATAAAAGAATCAATTTAAATTTATAAGACACAACAAAATTATGAACCCAACCACTCTCTCATTCATTCACCCTGCTGGGGAAAAAAAACAGAATGATTAATTGGTTTCTTACTACCGTCTAATTTAGTGGCGCATCAACTGTAGCCACCACTATCTATTACACAACTATCTCTATTGTCAATGGCTGCTGACACTGCATGAAGACTATCTAATAGACTTACAACTCTAAGGCTCAGAGGCTACCCTCTAAGAATAAAATGAGACTCTACAGGTCCCTGATATATTTTCACTCTATCTCACTCCTTCTCCTGCCTTGCTTCTCTCGTTTCATTTTCTGCAACCAGAATGATATCCCTCTCTCCTGGTTCTGACTTCTACACTGATGACTTCTGGAAAACTATTGACTAGTTGTTAGACTTCACTGTAGAGGCTGCACTGTTGGTGAAAAAAAAACTGATCTTCACTTGCCATGTTACCCCTCATTGGGTTTAGGGCTTTCGGTATTATTGTGACCGAGGCTATAAACGACACACCAACCCGCTTGCTTGGGTTCGATGGGTGTGTATGAGCTTAGAGCTCCGGGTTTTAAGAAAACCCTTTCACTGAAGACTGCGTCGCTGTCTCGACCTGCTCTTTCTCACTCCCTCTCTCTCTCTCCCTCTCTGGTGCCAATGTATTCAGAGCCGATACCCACCGCGGTACAAGCTCTTACGCCTCTGGCGTTTTTCTCGACTTTTCTCTCCTGAGAAGACTGGCTACCTTTGCCAGCTGTCAGGAACAAGATTTATTCGCAACCCGCTCTTCGGGCCGTGACCAATGCTGTGGACACAAAAGAAATGCCACTGTGTACTACAATACCAAAATACTCTCATATAATAAACTTACATATTAGAACGTATACAGTTGATGCTTCAGTCACACTCACATCTAGCACAAACATGTAAACACCCAAAACGAAGACTGCCCCCCTATTTTCCCTTCCTCTTGTGCACGACGATACATAAATATTTACTTACTACTCCCGACACCCGGTCTAGTAAACTCTGATCAAATACTGATTATACACATCTCCTCAGGCATTAAAACATTAGAACAGATAGGGAAACCTCCCGTACTTGCCTACTTTAACTCTGTAAGACGGTCTAGACCTTACCAACTACACTAAAAATGCACAACAATGACTGCACATCATGATTAAAATTCACCTGATTTATATATTACACAAGCACAAAAAATATATATATTATCCTCTAGGACAATTAACTCCCGTTACAGAAAATTAAATATTACTCTTCCAAATAAATCCCAGTAACTCCCGTGATGTAAACTACAAAATCCGTTTCCATATTTTATTTATATGTGACTATCGAAAAAACTCTCAATGACATAAAATACACGCGCTTCCGAATATTCTGGAAATTAACATAAATCACAGATGCGTGTATTTCTACAGCCCTTCTATTAAATCTTACAGAGCACCCATACTATTATCTCTTTAATTCATTCATGGACACTGTTATCCTTGAAGAAATAATTGATGGCGTTACACGTTACGTTAATTTAAAATAAATTACACTTGAACGGGCTAAGACTCTCTTACAAACTTAGCTTTAATTTACCACGCTACTATAAATTAGAGACATACCAATACTGCGTTTCTCCGCTTCAGAAGCAGGCAATACTTTTTTTTGGATGCACGGCCGGGAATTTTCTGCAGACGAAGAGGCTACAAAATGAAAAGCGCTCGTATATATCTTTAATTTAGCCACGCTGACCCCAGACCTACTTGAGGCTTGGCGTCCCGTTGCAGCCAATAGAATTAGTGCTAAATCTGAAGATATCCCTGTGCTCATCTTCTAAATTTAGAACCTATGAGTAACGTGCTTACTTTAAACCACGCGTCTTTTCGGCCCCGTAATGTTACCTAACAAAGTCCGTTTCGTGAGTAGAATCAAATGCGATTCGCTCTAACGTAAGTTGGACGTTACCTGGGTAGTGGTCATCACCCCTTCCCCCGATTTACTGGGTAGGGGTTAATTAAATCACGCTCCAGCTTACCACGATAAAATGACCGCGATAATTTCAACAACGCAAAAATGGAATTACAAGATCGCGATTATCTAGAAAAAGAAAGACTGGTGCCATTCAGTACTCACTACAGTCATTCCTATAGAAAAAAAACCCGCAATTACTTTACCTACAGAACAATACTAAACACCCCTATTATTCAGAGAGAAAAAGAATACTTCCCAATCTTTAATAGAGGGAAGACAAAAATGGCAAACTCAATAGTTACAAAGAAAAACCAAGAATGGGGCCTGTTGAAACCCAAATCACAGTAACTCCTCACACAAGAGAAGAAATGATAGTCTGAAATATTGAAAAAAAAGTAAGTTTTTAAATGTTTTTATATGGCTTGTTTGTTATTATGCAGTAGATTAAAAACATTCCCTTTCATGTGTATACAAATTACAGATATTAAAATTAGAAAACCTGCAGAAAATAAACATCAAAATTGTTTTTATACTTCGTGCGTGGAACATCAATTATGAAACAAATTGCAAGTCAATATTTATTACCTTAGAACAACTCACTCAATTCTGCCTAAAACATGACAATCAACAGTTATCTCTTAATCACACAAATGGTCACACAAATAGCAAAAAATAAAAAATGTTCACTCCAATAAATAAAACATACAGCTATTAAATTATTTCCACACTGTTGATCAGTCACTCTAAGCTGTCATAATCTGCTCTAGCCCCAACATTTTGCTGCAGTCACTCAACAACTGTCATAATCTGCTCTAGCCCCAACATTTTGCTGAATTATCATTCACTCTTCCTTTTTTTAATAGGAGGAATCTGTACATTCACAGATGGAGAAATTTGTAACAAATGAGTTTCCAATATAAATGTTAATTGTCAACTTATATTTTTAATACCGCCCACGCATCTTTCAGTTTTGGAAATACAGTAGAACTCCATTTATCCGAACCCCATGGGACCGAGCATCGTTCGGATAATCAAATGTTCGGATAATTGGATTACATAATGTATCGAGTACATGTACACATATTTCTAAAAATAATTAACCATCACAAGGAAAATACACTATAAAACATATTTACATACTTGTACTGTAATAATAATACCCACACTGTATTAGATCACTGTATCACCAAAATCTTTTATTACACTGCAGTGCATGTACTACTTGTTTTAATTATTTTTGTTAAGAAAGAGAAATGTTTTCAAAATAACATTACAAACGATTCAAAACCAGGCGCAACTTACGTATATATGTACTTGCACAGATGTAGCCCACTATTTAAAATAATGAGGAATCCTCTTTTGCACCAAACTGGATAGTCTCCTTTTGGCTGCTAAGTCCCGCATTCTCTTCAACAGCAGAAGCTTGTACCAAGCCATCGCAGTTTCTAGTGCTATAAAGGCCTCTTCAGGACTTGGTCGACGTTTTGGTTTTTCTTCATAATCTACAAGTACATCATGTACTTCTGAGGAGTCTTCATCATCGGTCACTACATGTATTTGGTTTTCTTCTTGCACAAAAGACAAAATTTCTTCGTCATTCAAAAACTGAAAACCAGAATCATTATCATCTTCTAGCCACATGTGTGCATCATCTTTGTCACAGTCCGAAAATCCGGGCATTGCTTGAAACAGTTCCACAACTTCATTTATACAATCATCATTTGTGTCCACTGCAGTAGTTTCATTTCCTCCTTTTTTCCCACGCAATCTATTCCAAGCCTTGTTGAGATTATCTTGTGACAGGGTGGTCCAAGCATCAGCTAACATATAGCAGCAGTCTTTGAGATTAAGCTTTTTGGAAAATGCCACCACACTTTCTTCATCTTCAGCCAACAATAAACGACGCAGGACTTCCTTCTTGTACATCTTTTAAGCTTTGCTATAACACCCTTATTCATTGGTTGAATCAGTGCTGTTACATTGGGAGTCAGAAAAAATTACTTTAAAATTTGCATCAACTGCATTCAATGTATCCGTCTCTGGATGAGATGGTGCATTGTCCAGTAGAAGAATTACTTTTCCAGTTTTCTTTTCTTGTTCTCTCAACCTCTTCACATTTGGGATGAACTGATTTGTATACCAATCAAGAAATATTTCACTGTTCATCCAAGCACTCTTCTGTGCTTTGTAACACAATGGTAGACATGTCACATTCTTTAAACAACGTGGTTTTTTGGCTTTGCCGATCATTAGCACCGGTAAACGATGACTTCCACTGGCATTCGCGGCTACCAAAATTGTTACTCTCTCTTTGCACTTTTTAAACCCAGGGGCAGCTGCTTCGCGCTGAGAAGCAAGTGATTTTTGATGCAATGATTTCCAGTATAAGCCAGTCTCATCGGCATTATACACATCATCGAGTGAATAACCTTCTTCTTCCAAAAAAGCCAAGAATGTTTCTTTAAAATTTTTAGCGGCAGTTGCATCGCTAGATAAAGATTCCACTTGAATCTCCAATTCTCGTATGCCATGACGAGATTTAAAGTTTCTTAACCATCCCTGGCTAGCCTTAAAGTCAGGAGGACCGTCAAGTTGATTGTTGAACTGAAGTGCCTTTTCACACAACAGAGAACCAGAGATAGGTTCCCCTTTGCTTCTTCTTTGCACAAAACATATATACAAAGCCTCTTCCAATTTCACATCTTTCGCATTTCTCATGGTTTTACGTTTCTTCGACCGATTTTCACTATCAAATTTCGATGCAAAACTCATAATTTTATCCTTGTTACTTTTGATGTCAGAGACGGTCGCTTTCCCAACATTGAAAATCCTCGCAAGTGAAGACACAGTTTCACCTTGTCCTAGTCTCTTGATAATTTCTGTTTTCGTTTCAATTGACAAAACATTGCGGTTCCTTTTATATGCTTTAGGCCTACTGGAAGATGCCATATCGCACAGAGAAATACTTGTACACCAAAATTATTCTGCTGTAGTAGCAGACACAATTATTTTAACCTTTAGCACGCTGCATTCTTTGGCAAAAATTGTCGCCTACAGCTGCATTCTTTTTCCCAGCGTCCCGTTTTTATAGTGGGTGACTTGTAATGTCTATAATTTTTGTGTTTCTTGGTCAATTGCTATAATTTTTGGAATTTTTATAAATAAATGAATGATGAATCTGATGATATAAAATTTGTTTGTGTACATGTTAGATGTGATAGGAAGAGAGGAAAGGAAAGATGAAAAAAAAACGAAAAAAAATGTAAAAAAAACCAAAAAAAAATTTTTTCTTTATTTTAAAATTAAAAAAAAAATTTAAAAAAATAACCAACACACGAAGAGTCCATTTCCCTTGCATCTCAATGAAAGTCATTTGACCAATAGACCAATACAAATCAAATGACGATCTTTTCGTTACACCCATCATCAGTAGCAAAGGAATAAACGCTCTCGTCAGCCGTGATATTCGATCGCAACCCTAAACCTTTCCGACACACTTAATCCTAACCCCTAAAAAAAATACATACCAGGAAAGCCATTCTACTTTCGTTTCCATCTCAGCCATCAAACATATTCTGAGAACCGATATCAGCGCTTATAAAGACAAAAATTTCATCCTTACCTCATGGCGTCAGAATCCAATGAAATTATAGCGAAAATGGCTGCGTGTTCGATGCGGATTCATTTCGATTTAAAAAATTTACAAAAAATAAACGCGGATACACCCATCACTTTTGTAAAATCGGAAATGGAAGCTAACTCTCTTGCAAATAAAGTTACAACTTAACATCCGGGGCTGAAAATCACGTGTACACAAGTCATGTGCTAGAAAACGATGATAAACGCTGTCGACATATGTTGACAACAGCTGGGAGAACATAGGTTGCCTTCGTCGACATATGTCGATCGCAGCGTGCTAAAGGTTAAGTTGAACTGTCTGTTTAGCCAGTGTTCTACCTAGAACGCACACGTACACTGGATTGGTAAACCAGATATTAACTGACTTTATGATCTAACTGACTTCCTGTACGTAAGCGACCGACCATTAGACATCCCATTCTCTACAAATTGTTCGCACACATTTGAAGTTTGCCGCATCAAAAGATTCAGAATTTTAGTCTAACGTGACTGTGGCATCTGATTTTTTTTTTTTTTTTTTCTGGAAAAAGTGTTCGGATAATTGGATGTTCGGATAATTGGGGTTCGGATAAATGGAGTTCTACTGTAGTGGAATATACAAATTCTCCTCCTTGCTCTTCATTCATACCCATTCTAAAACCATGAATTCTAATCTAGTCTGTGCAGCAATGCTTTTCTAATATGTGCTATTTAGGAATTGCCATAGCAACAATAATGACACCATGTATATTAATTTAAAGTACAGTTATAATAATAGTCTTTCCAGATATGCTGACTGGTTTCCAACATTGATTTGGCTGTCTCAAGATACTTCTCACAATGCCTCATTTTTGCATTCTGTATTTGCAAGTAACATTTCCAACAAAATGTAGTCTAACAGTAATAAAGAAAAACAACCAGACCACCAGGTCTGTTATATTTGGACATTCGCTATAATACAACCGACAGTCCCTGTGTCAAGGTTAAATGGAGCACGCCTTGCCCAACAAGACAAAGTTTTTATTTAAAAAACAGAAAGACATTCATTATAAATACTGAAATCTGGTGACAGTATTCTGTGTTTTTCTACTTATGCCAGACTTATGTATGAAATTGATTACCTAAGATTAATAATACTTGAAAGATAAATCAAACTATATACACGGCTAAATATTGTAAACGAATGAAAATGCACAAAGAGATGGTACTTTGCAAAAATGTATTTTATATAGCATTAGTTAAACTCTGCTTGGGACCCCAAGATGCAGCAATAGTGAATGCAGTCAGCGACTCATAGCTGTACTGCTTGCATCAGCACCAGCGAACCAGAGCTAGTGAAGACCGCACTCCACCTCCACGTGGTGGTCCTGGAAACAGTCTGCAGCAGTGCAGTCTGGCTGAGCGAGTGCGGATCGCAATGGGAAGGCAAACCCGGTCCCTAAAAAATGCCGTGCTGAAGTCGGATGTGTCGACCGAAAGGTGCAGATATCACAGCTTAGGCGTAAACAGACACAACGCAACCACCGTCCTTTACAGGGTGAACGAGGAAGGAAGGAAGGAAGAAAACTCTGCAAGTATCCAGAAAGTTTGTGCACAGTGACTTAAATGTTATAAAATCTGGTGACAATATTCTTGTTCTTATGCCGGACTAACAAAATTGACTACCATACGTTATCAAGATATGCGAAATCAACAAACAAATTAGGTGGAAATAATCTTTAGGTTCCCCTTGAGAAGTCAATGCAATTATGAACTCAATATAAAGGCACACATTTTAATATATTACCGCTGTTTTCAAATGCCTGTCATAGAGCCACATATAATTATAATCTGATGCAAACCCAAACAGTGATGATAGTACAAAGTTATTGTATTTTTAAAAATTAGCGCTGTGGTTATCCAGAATGCTTTTAAGGTAGCTGTGCCCCAGAATTTCATCATATATCATGAAAATACTGCATTTTTGTTTTTTAATGTTTTTATGAAGCCAAACCATTTCTCTCCACAATACATAGGTTTATATTGTCCAGTGATGCATAGTTCTTTACTTTTTAAAGGATAAGTGACCAGGGGGTGATCTTAATTTTCCTTGACAACGCATTGTTTACCTCTGGTTACTAACCACTTTTTTAAAACATTATGATGCGCACACTAAAAAGGTGAAATGATAATAATTCCATGAATCTTCTGTACCAGAAAAACAACAAAGAACCATTTAAGAGAAGGGAAATTACTCTCCTTAACTCAGTTCTTTATGTTCTAATGTGAAAAACGTGGGCTGAAAATTCCGAAAGATCTTGAGTTCAACCATTCATATTACATCTGTTTGAGTGAAAAAGTTACGTTTTTGTGGTAAGCTTTACAAATCTATTAAATAAGAACAATATGGGTGACAAAAAAAAAAGAAGTAGGAAGTTAAGAAAACGAAAGTTTTTTGGCAACCAGCGCCCTGTTAGCACAACCGAAAATAATGAAGCAGCTGTTATTGATAACGAAGTTAAACCTTCTTCTGTGAAGAAATTGAGGAAAAGCACCCTCTCAACCCACACAAAAGATGGACAAACAAATAATGCTTTTATTCTTATGAGTATGGAGCACTTGAATAACTTCATAACGGCAAACATGAGATGTGTAGAATGTTGTGGGTTTATGGTGTCGTGTAGGCTCAGTGAAGATTCAAAGCAAGGTTTCTGTCACACAATCATTGTCAAATGTAGCAACTGCTTGTGGGAAACATCTTTCACAACATCAGGAGATACAGAAAATGTAGAGGAGACAGGAATAAACACAAAATTGATACCCTTCAAAACTATTATGGGCTAGCAATTCGACAGAACAGTGGAAACCTTGAGGATATGAAAGCTGCCGTCAAAGCAGTTTTGCCTCATGTCGCTTCCACAAAGGATAAGCCGATGCATGAAAAATGCCCAGAAGGACATAATTCTTGGTGTGGCTATAAGAAGGACCCACTGTCTTATAAGCACAAGAATGGCCTACCGCAGGCAGTGGTAGAATGTATTCAACCAGTGTTTGATGATCTGTCGGATGAGTCCCTACTGTCAAAATGTCTCCACGGAAGGACACAAAACAACAATGAAAGTCTCAACAAATTAATATGGGATAGATGTGCAAAAGAACATTTTGTGGATAGATTCACAGTAGAAGAGGCTGTGTGGAATGCAATATCTTATTTTAATGATGGATACTCATCAGTTCTCAAGCTCATGATAAAACTTGGAGTACCAGTGAGTAGATTTAGTGTGAATATGTGCAAAGCTGGAGAACAACACAGAATTACCAACTCCATAAAAAAGTCTTCTGACAAAGTAAAAGCAAGAAGAAAGACTTTGAGAGGCATCACAAAAGGGTTTACTGACAAGGCAGAAGAAAAGGAAGGGGCTATATACATTCCAAGAGGTCATTAAGATAAGGTAAGTGCACAAAATACTGTTTTTTTTTTAAAAATTCTGCTTTTTTCTTCTTTTTCTCACTTTCCCTATTTAGCATGACAGGTACATTTTGAGACGCGATATCTCAAGAATGAATTGTTGGAATGCTCTGAAACTTTGCAGAGTGTTTCTTAATATCTTAAACCTTGTCCTGAACCAAACTTTGATTTGCTTTCTCAATTTGTTTTATTTGTAGAGATGTTTTGCATACTAATGAGGTTCGATAAATTTCCAATTCTACTTTTTTTACAAATGGTCACACATAGGACATGCTATATCCCAAATATTTTTGGTTTAGGACATAATGCACTCACTTGTGGACTTGTATGCAGAATTTCAACTCTGTATGTTGATAAATAATTATGTTATGTGGGTTTAAAATAACCCTGCATTTTTTATACTGCGGCGGCCATTTTGAATAGCTAATTAGCATAATTATGCAATCACTCATATGGTTTGATTTCTCTCTTACCAAGGAACATTTTGACATATATAGGCAAAATGTAAAGTTATAAATAAGAAAAATTCATGTTTCTACAACACGGCTACCTTAAAATGATTTAGATTTGACATGTAATAATCAGCTGAGTTTTCCCGCTACAGCTCAGACACTTGACCTTGCTTTTATTACCTCGGCGTCAGGGTTAAGGTCACTGAACTCAAGTAGAGCTTTCATATAAGGCAAAAACAGTCATGAACAATGAACACTATATCTTTATTGTTAACATCCAACACTTCCTATAAGGCTCAGTATCTTTCTTGTTAACATCCAACACTTCCTATGAAGGCTCAGTATCTTTCTTGTTAACATCCAACACTTCCTATGAAGGCTCAGTATCTTTCTTGTTAACATCCAACACTTCCTATGAAGGCTCAGTATCTTTCTTGTTAACATCCAATGCTTGATAATAAAAACTCCTTATCTCTTTTGTTAACAGCCAATACTTTGTAATAAAAAACACAGTATCTTTCTTGTTAACAGCCAATGCTTGATAATAAAAACTCCTTATCTCTTTTGTTAACAGCCAATACTTTGTAATAAAAAACACAGTATCTTTCTTGTTAACAGCCAATGCTTGATAATAAAAACTCCTTATCTCTTTTGTTAACAGCCAATACTTTGTAATAAAAAACACAGTATCTTGTTAACAGCCAACACTTCCTATGAAGGCTCAGTATCTTTCTTGTTAACATCCAACACTTCCTATGAAGGCTCAGTATCTTTCTTGTTAACATCCAATGCTTGATAATAAAAACTCCTTATCTCTTTTGTTAACAGCCAATACTTTGTAATAAAAAAACACAGTGTCTCAGCCAATACTTGGTACTTGGTAATAAAAACCCAATAAGTTTCCTCTTGATAGCCAACATTTGCTAACAGTGAACACTGTATTTTTTTTGTTAACAGCCAACACTTGGTAATAATAAAAACCCAGAATCTTTCTTGTTAACAGCCAACACTTGGTAATAATAAAAACCCAGTATCTTTCTTGTTAACAGCCAATACTTTGTAATGATAAAAACACAGTATCTTTCTTGTTAATTATACTCATTATCTCTTTTACTAACAGCCAATACAGAGTATGGCTCTTGCTAACAAACAGCATTAACTATCACTCTCATTACCAACCACTGTTTACTGTTTTGTCTTCCTCCACAGCCAACACTCAATATGATCCAAATGCCACCTTGAGTGACCACCTCCTAGTGGCTGCTCTGTCTCTCTTGAAGAAGGACATCTCTGAACATGGCAGGCATCTACAGCAGTACTTTCACCTCTTCCATTTGTATCTCAACATGAACCCCAACAATCCAGAGATCAACACGAAGATTGTGAGTACATTACAGAAATGTTGGATTTGTTATCTCCTTGTGGAGTGACAACTGACTTCTCTCTCTTTCTCTGTGTGTGTTTGTGTGTGTCCTTGCATGAACAAGAGCATGCATTTCCATTTTTAAAAAAACAAAACAGTTTTGCTGCATTTTAGAGACACGCCTCATTCAACCTAGACACAGAGTTATATTAAAGGTACATGTCCCGATATAAAAGACGTGGTCTGGTTGCTATACACTTCCATGAATTTATCAAAACAGTATGCTAACATGAATTTATCAAAACAGTATGCTAACATGAAACTCGTGTCATTGTTTTCCTTATGGAGCATGGAGCCACACCTTCAGCTGGTCCCCTTCCAGGAAGCCTGCACCAAACATTCACATGCTCCCACAGCAGTGGTTTCTATAGCGATGTCTTTGACATGATGAGGTTGCCAGCCTCATGCATAACCTCACGTTAGTCACCACCTCGTACAATATGCCTGAGGAAACAGTAATCCTATTTGTCTCGTCGCGTTGGCTGTCAAAGTCATCCGAGGGGGGGGCGTTGCAGGACTGTTTTGTAGAATTCAGCATTGACACTCTGTCCTATAGGGACGTATTCATGATGCACCAGGCCATCAATGTCGAAAAACGCTATCAACATGGTCTTGACATTGGACTTGACCTGTCGTGCCTTCTTCGGCCGAGGAGATAATTGCGTTTGCCACTGGGAGGACATTTGCTTTGTTTCCGGGTCATATCCGTACACCAGCTTTCATCACCAGTTATTATCGAGGACATGAAATTTGTGTCGTTTTTTGCTATCTCAAGAAGGTCAGTGCAGATGGACAACCGATCGTCCTTCTGGTCCTCAGTCAGATGGCATGGCACGAGTTTCGCTGACACCCGTCTCATGTGCAAATCTTCAGTTACGATTTTATGGAATGTACCAATTGATATTCCAGTATCATCAGCAACCTCTCTGATAGTCAGACGTCGGTCAGCGCGTATCATTTCTTGCACACATGCTACGAACTCGTCGGTGTGGGAGGTGGAGGGTCTCCCTTGACGGGGGCCTCTTCAAAGGATCGGAGTCCAATTTTGAAACGGGAATACCACTCAAATGTTTTAGATCTACTTAAACAGGACTCTCCGAAAGCTGTTTGCAACATTTCGAGAGTTTTGGAACCAGTTTTTCCTAGACGAAAGCAGAAATCAATGCACACACGTTGTTGAATTTTACCATCCATTTTTGAAACGCGACGAGCACTACTAGGTCATATCCGCTTATACGCTACCACACAGCGCATGCGCGAAATTACAAACTTCAGGTTTGGTACATATAATGGCATGTGGTTGACACGTGCACTGTGTTAATATCACCTAGTTCCTTATAACGGTTTTCCGGATAAAAAAATGAGTCCCGGAACTTTGTGAACAGGGTGGTATTTGACGAATAACACACTTGCCACATCTATCTTACTAAATGTCTCTTTTATTTATTTGTACTATTATAAAACGTCACCAACAGAAACTTCAACTTCTGAAGCTGCGAGTTCCTGCCCAGTTCATGCTAGTAGCTCTAGATGAAGGCTCAGGACCCCCTATCAAGTATCAGTATGCAGACCTAAGCAAGTTGTATTCTGTAGTGTCTCAGCTGGTCCGATGCTGTGATGTGTCACAGAGGTGTCAGTCATCCATTGCTGTGAGTGCAATTTTTTTCTTTTTCTTTTTTAACTTTTCATCAGAAACGGCTTTAACTTTTTCATGTCTCCATTGAGAACAGATTTTGTCAAATTTGTCTGTAATTTCTTTCATATCCTGTATGTTGACAAAATGAACAACGGGTAATCTTCAGACTCAGCACAGACCAGAACAGATTTTAATACCATCTTTTCAACAAGCTAAAGAAAGGAACTACTGATGAGTGTAACTGTGACACTGATAAAATGACTGCTGAACAATTGCTGCAAAGGTGCTCAACATATGAGAAATAGAGAAAACACATTCGGCCATCACCAGTACTATTCCTGGACAAACCATACGGAGATACCAACAACCTCAAGCTGACCACTGCTTTCTTTGAACATATTCAAGTTGACGTCTGAAATGTATGAAGAAGAAGATTTTAAGATTAAAAAACTTATACACGCACCAAAGGTGTTAAAAATATTCAGTAGTAATGTGAATAACATTTTGTTTACTTGAAGCACTGCCAGTTCTTAGCAAAGTTTACTATTTATACTGTGAAGCTTGGAATTGACTTATAAATACATTTTAACTGGGTCGCTTCTTTTATTAGGGACAACTGCCTCTGCCAAACCCTCATGGAGACACCATCTGTGGGAAGCCCCTTATGCCGATACAACACCAGGTGGCTGACATCTTGTATGGTCGCAGCGTCTACGTCAAGAAGATCATTGAGGAGGCTAATACAGTAGATGAAACTACAAAACTCTTGAAAGTAAGCACATATTCTACTGTTAGAATATCAGATTTGAAAGTAAGTACATATTCTCCTGTTAGAATATCACATAAGAAAGTAAGTACATATTCTCCTGTTAGAATATCACATTTGAAAGTAAGCACATATTTTCCTGTTAGAATGTCAGATTTGAAAGTAATCACATATTCTCCTGTTAGAATGTCATGTTTCAAAGTAAGCACATATTCTCCTGTTAGAATGTCAGATTTGAAAGTAAGCACATATTCTCCTGTTAGAATGTCAGATTTGAAAGTGAGCACATTTTCTCCTGTTAGAATATCACATTTGAAAGTAAGTACATATTCTCCTTAGAATGTCATATTTCAAAGTAAGTACATAGCATATTCTCCTGTTAGAATGTCAGATTTGAAAGTGAGCACATATTCTCCTGTTAGAATGTCAGATTTGAAAGTGAGCACATATTCTTCAGTCCAGTGCACCTCACCTGAGTCGTCGCTTATGACGTGCATAGTGGATCTATTCTTCCTTTGTCCTATCATGGACCCACTGCTAACAGCATGAGGAATGGGCTGATGTCAACAATGGACCCACTGCTAACAGTATGAGGAATGGGCTGATGTCAACAATGGACCCACTGCTAACAGTATGAGGAATGGACTGATGTCAACTGTCACGAAGTGGATTTAAGACTAGAGGTTGTCTTACTATAGAGACAAGACACTAGTGGTAAGAAAGACTGAGAAGATAGATTTTGAAGTAAAATGACAGTGAATGTGGAAAGATGAGACTATTGGCTCCTAGGGTGAGAACCGAGATTGACTCTCCCTCGCCACTCGTGACTTCTTTGCTAGCTATAGACTCACCCCCTCTGACTACCTTTTAAAAAAAGGAGATAATGTTTAACTAAGACCACAGACACACTATACAGACAAATATATACATAACAGTATAGTTAGATAGAAAGAACCTGATCCAGTATATTGTTTAAAGTTTATTTACACCATAAAATAAATTACATATCAAAAAGAATAATGTGCGTGGTTGCACACCTGGAAAAGAGCACAACAATTTAAAAAATGAATGACAATATCTTCCCCCCACCTTCACACTCTCTTGAAAAACCTGTATGGAAGGAAGTTAAGGATTAACTGAACAAAACTACACGGTGGGGTTCTCTAGCTTAAGACCCACCACTCCTACTAACCTAATATAACTTTAACACCACGGTCTGGCTGCAGATGTACTAAGTATTTACACTCTATTTTCATTCATCTGATGTCCTACAATGCTAGCCACTGCTTCACAAGCACTGATCCACTAAATGACCTTTTTCATTGCTATCTCAGAGGCGGTCCTAACACGACTTTCTGTTTGCCTCTAACACCTCACTCTCCCCTCTGTTTCTGCTCAGTGTCTACTCTGACACTGCCATCTTCTGCTGAAGTGGTGTCTCCGTTATGCACCTCCTCTCGTTTGTGTTCGGGAAAGGAATGTTGACCCTTTCTCTCCCCCCCCCCCCCCCCCCCCCCAGACTCCTACTGCTGATGACTTCTGAAATAATGACTAAGTACTTGACTTAGGATGTAGAGACTTCACTGTTGATGACACCTTAATTCACCTGCCCGGTTACCCTTCATTGGGTTTAGGGCCGTCAGTTTTATTATGACCGATTTTTAAACAACACCAGGCCACGCGCCTTTGGTTCAGTGTGTGTATATGAGCTTAGAGCTCAGGATTTTAAGAAATCTGTTCACTGAAGAATGCTTCGCTGCAAATGGAACTGATTCTTTTTTTCTGTGGCAGGCGTACTTGGCGCCGGTAACCACAGCGTCACCAGTGCTTTTCACTTCTGCCGATATCTCGAGCCCTCTGCTCCTGAGACGACAACTTTCAGTTGTAAATTGGAAAGCCGGTTACACCCTCCCAATTCGTGCCGTGAAAATGACTGCTGTGGAACAAATAATACAACAGATATACAACATGTCAACTATACTCATCTCTAACACCCAACTCCCTTAAATAATACAGCTCCCCTCCCCAAGCTACACACAACGATAAACAATTTATTTATCCCCCAGAAGTCAGCCTTCTCTACGCTTCCCTTCTCTCTACTTCTACCCCGTATCAAAGTAAACATCGGTCTGGTAATAACCTCCCAGACATGTGCTTATCTAATCTGTTATGCAGATCTAATCTCTGCGTCACAACATTGCATACACTGAGGGAAAAACTCCTGTGCTAAAATACTTCGGTCTACTTTCTATACTGACCAGTGATTGTTTCCTCGCTTAACGCCAAATTAAATTAAACCTCTCTTAGGGATAATTTACTCCCATCTCCATAAAATGAATTACTCCTCTATGTAATATAAGATTCATTTATATTTTACATCTCTTACCATCCGACTGCATTACCAAAATAGCACAACTAAATCAACCCCCACTAAATAAAATACACAACTAAGCTCGCTTATATACACTTTGAAATGTATCAGAATTAATTTGCGTTTGACACAACTAACTACTACGTATTACCGAGCCCCGGTTTATCTTAGCGCTCAACCTTACACAATGAATATCTCAAAAATCCTTTACACAAATCCTAGACAGCACTAGCTTATCATAGAAAAAATTATATGCACACTGACATTATTATTATTTCTATAAGATAGTAATTGATGGCACTGGCATTTAAGAAATTATATTTTAAACTTCCAAATTAAAACTTAACTAAATCGGGCTAAGATTCTATTTAACACGAACTATGAGTACGACGCTAAATTAAATATTGACATACCCAGATACCAAATATCTCTCGTTGGAGCAATTGATAGGCGTAGTTTTCATGGCTGAATTTTATGAAGACCAAGAGAGTGCTAATTAAAATATTATGTTATTTATAATTGAAAACCCACGCGTCGCTTCCCTCGCGTCACTTCCCTCTGGAGCCAATAATCTCGCGGCATTTAATAAAGTTTGACCCCAGCCAATCATAATGAACGATAATACATGACTCATGTTTATGTTGCTCACGTGCAACGAAATTGCGTCATGTTACTACCGGTGGCGTTAGCAAAATTACCTTTGATTCGCTGTAGTGCCAGTTTTACGTACATGGGTAGTGCTTCTATGCACCCACCCCTCAATTTACCGGGTAGGGGTTATTAAACGTTGGAAAATTTTCACCCAGCCCAATTAATACTCACGTGCTGATATACAACAAAATGACCGCGATTATTTTAACAAAGAAAAGCCTACGTGATCGCATTTAATTTATAGAAAAGAAGACTGGTGCAAATCTTAAATTTAACCCTACCATCATCCCTCCTGAAAACGCAATTAATTACCAAGAGAAGAAAACTAAACTCAAGTAATTACACGACAAAATTACAGATAGAGAAAGAATGGGCCTGTTGAAAAATAAAACCACAGTACTGCATCACATCAACAATGGACCCACTGCTAACAGTATGAGGAATGGGATGATGTCAACAATGGACCCACTGCTAACAGTACGAGGAATGGGCTGATGTCAACAATGGACCCACTGCTAACAGTATGAGGAATGGGATGATGTGAACATGAAACAATGCAGTCACGTGGGAGATCTTATTACTTTATTTATTGAAGCACTGACATACAGTACTTATATTACTTTATTTATTAAAAATTACTTTAATTTTTAAAACATCCACATTTACCATTTACAGAAGGTACATGTTTTGTTCCCTTTTATTACTTTATTTATTGAAACACCCACACGTGCAGACGGTGTATATTATTTTCTTTTTTCCATGACTTTATTAAAACACGCCAGAAACGTTACTTTTACTTATTACTTTATTTATTGAAACACCCACATGTACAGAAGATGTATATTACTTTGTCCTTTTTTTCCATTACTTCATTTATTAAACACCCAGAAACATTATTCTTACTTATTAACTTATATATTAAAACATCCACATTGTACAGATGTTACTGTAAAATCTTGCGTATAATATGCACAATTTTTACTCATTTTTGCCCGCTAAAACTCGGGTGCGTATTATACGCGAGTACCAAAAAATACGTAATTTTCGATATCGAAAGTAACCTACATTGGAAAGTCTGTCAAGTTTTTGTCACAATTTGACAGTGAAAATGGCGCAAAATTGAATGTGCCATGTGTTTTCTTATGTGTCAGACATTGTTGCAAAACGCATTTCGCACTCTTGGTCTTCAATCTGTTTTGATATTGAGCTTGGTTGTGAAGTTTGTCATTTGATTATTTTGAGCTCTAAAAATGAATTCGAGAAAATTAACTGCAGCAGAAAAGCTCTTAGTGGTAAAATATGCAGAATATAACGGCAATCGGGCAGCAAGTCGACATTTTTTCATTAACAAGTGCAACATTCGATTATGGCGAAAAAACAAAGAGGCGCTGCAAGTGTTGCCTAGTAAGAAAAAGGCGAATCGTGGGTCACCACCAGATCTTCCAGACCTAGAAAAAAACATTATTGGCTTGGGTAGTGGATAGAAGGCAACAAGGCATCGGTGTTTCATGCATTGAACTCCGACTTAAAGCTCTGGAACTTACAAAATCTCGTACAGGCACAACAGCATTTAAAGCGTCATATGGATGGGCAGTTCATTTTATGAAGCGACATGGTCTTTCAGTTCGTCGAAGAACTACTATCATGCAGCATCTTCCATCTTCTTTCAGTTTTTTAACAAATATTTCATAAAATAAAATCTTGAAAAATTATGGTGCGTATTATACACGAATTTCCATTTTACCAGAAAATTTTGGGCTAATCAAGCATGCGTATTATACACGAGTGCGTATTATACGCGAGATTTTACGGTATATGTTTTTGTTTTCCCTTCTTTCAGTATTGTTCATGGGAAAATCCTCACTTCTCTTCAGTGGTACTGAGCGAGTTGCTGTGGCAGGCAAGTAATACCAGTTCTGACTTTGTTGTTGTTATACATGTATTGTTTAATGGCAGTAGTTCAACAGTGGACATTTTCCATATCTAATTAATTAATTTTTTTTTTCATAAAAAAAAAAAAAAAAAATTGTTCGTGTATAAACAATAGTAACTCCATCTGGCTGTAACAGGAAGTTTGAGTGTCAGAAATCTGGTTTCAAACATTTGCATAAGGGAAATGAACGGACTCAAAAATTATATCAAAGGGCGAAAAATCCATGACACAGAATTTTTATTAAAGGGCGACAATCTATCAACAGTAGTGTTTTACGCCCCTTGAGAAAAAGTGCTGACTCAGGTTTTGAGTTCTGCTTGGGTGAACTCGGCTAAGTTAAGCTTGCACGGGAAATTTATATTTCTTACTGAGTTGTTTTCAAGACAGACGATCTAGAAAGTTCGGAAAATAGTTGTAATCATAAATCATGGTTCTTAATTAAGTCAGTAGATTTTGAAGTGCGTTAGCGTAGGTTCAGTAGAATGGGCTCTCTCCCAAGTGTGTAATATTTTATAGGTGGCTGGTGCAATCGAGAGTTATTATCAAGGGATAAGTCCAAATGAGTTTGGCTTGCTTCTGTGATCACAGAAAAGTTTTATAACTATCTCTCGGATGCTCGATCGCCTATGTCACATATGACAGTTTTTGTGAAATATTCAGAGGACGAGACAGCGTCACCAGTACAAGATAAATATGTGTTTTCTTCAAGATAAACAGATACATTTTTACCAACATATAAAAAACTGTTTAGTTTATGACAAGAACGATAGACAGCAGCTAGTCCTGAGAAGTAGGAATTAATAGACCTTGGTGAATTTTCAACCCTGGCGGTCAGGCCAGTATCAGCTAAGATATGGCAAGTTTTGAAAGGAAAAATATCAGAACATTTTGTAAAGACAATGTTGGCATATGAAGAATTTTAGAGGACAGAAAAATATTGACAGCAGTAGTTTTTCCAAGTCATGACCACCAGAACAATAAAATAGAGACAGCTAGAACTACTGAAGCAGCATGACTGAATGAGAGAGCAAGACATTGGTATAAATATTTGAATTGGTTGCTGTACCAAACTGCCAACCTTAGGTGAAGATTGGGCTCATCATTTTCACCTTCACCACTTTATTTTATGTAAATAAAGTTTCACCATTATTTGCTACTGCTGTGCGAGTGAAGGCCTTCGCCAACTCGTGACATTATTCATCATTTTGTCAGTTGTGAACTGTTGTCGTACATTGAGAGAAAACAGAAGTTTAACATCACCATATATAAATATACTGGCTACTGTTAGGGTAGTCATACAAACCCACAATACAATCATCACCAGCGTATATGCCAACGGCCACATGGCTGGAAACATAATATGTAAGAAGCCTGTCCATATAGAGAGACTTAACCTTTAGCACGCTGCGGGCGACACATGTCGCCGAAGATAACCTATGCTCTGCACGCTGGAGCTGCCATGTGTCGCCTTACGGATATCACCGTTTCTAGCATGAGGACTTGTGTACACGTGATTTTCAGCCCCGGATGTTATATGTAATTTTATTTGCAAGAGAGTTAGCTTCCGTTTCCGATCTTAAAAAAGCGATGGGTGTATCCGCGTTTATTTTTTGTAAATTTTTAAAATCGAAATGAATCTGCATCAACACACAGCCATTTTTGCTCTAATTTTATTGGATTCTGACGCCATGCGGTGGGGATGAGATTTTTGTCTTTATAAGCGCTGATATCGGTTCTCAGAATATGTTTGATGGCTGAGATGGAAACGAAAGTAAAATGGCCTTTCAAGTATGTATAATGTTAGGGGTTAGGACTAGGAATATCGGAAAGATTTAGAATTTCGGCCGAATGTCACAGCTGACGAGAGCGTTTGTTGCTTTGCTACTGATGATGGGTGTAACGAAAAGATCGTCATTTGATTTGTATTGGTCTATTGGTCAAATGACTTTCATTGAGATGCAAGGGATATGGACCCTTCGTTTGCTGGTTATTTTTTTAAATTTTTTTTTTAATTTTAAAATTAAAAAAAAATATTTTTTTATTATTTAAAATTTTTTTTTCGTTTTTTTCATCTTTCCTTTCCTCTCTTCCTATCACATCTAATATGTACACAAACAAATTTTATATCATCAGATTCACCATTCATTTATTTATATAAATTCCAAAAATGATAGCAATTGACCAAGAAACACAAAAACTATAGACATTAAGGGTCACCCACTATAGAAACGGGACGCTGTGAAAAAGAATGCAGCTGCAGGCGAAAATTTTCGCCAAAGAATGCAGCGTGCTAAAGGATAATCAACATACACAGATCTGAGAAGTTACCAGAAGATTATCATGTTTTCATTTGTGCCTTATCTTGTGATTGCACATTAAGTTGCTTGGAATATTTGTTTTAGTAGAATGGCTTAGCATTTATATTTCTCCCTATGTATAATTTCTACTGGGGTCAGTTCTAGCTAAGAACACCAACATTACAAATGTGATTTGGGTTAAAGAGTTAAGCAGATTGTATACAACATTACAAAGATGATTTGATTTGTAAGGGTTAAGCTTATTGTATACAACATTACAGAGCTGATTTGGTTTGAAAGGGTTATGAAGATTGTATAAAACATTACAGAGGGGATTTGGTGTGAAATGGTTAAGAAGATTGTATACATTATTACAAAGGTGATTTGGTTTGAAAGGGTTAAGAAGATTGTATACAACATTACAAAGGTGATTTGGTTGGAAAGAGTTAAGCATAATGTATACAACATTACAAAGGTGATTTGGTTTGAAAGGGTTAAGAAGGCTGTATAGCTTCATGTTAGAAAAATAAACATTCTGTATTTTTCCCTCTATTCAGGTTGCCTATTCCTACACATACGAACTAAGACCATACATGGATCTGCTGCTTCAGATGCTTTTGTTAGAAGATTCCTGGCAGACCCACCGCATCCACAATGCTTTGAAAGGCATCCCTGATGACAGAGATGGTCTGTTTGACACCATCCAGAGGTCAAAAAACCACTACCAGAAGCGGGCCTACCAATGCATCAAGTTGATGGTCTCCCTTTTCACACAGTAAGTTGGGTATGGAGAAAGAAAGAAATATTTAACGAGCATGAAGAGAAGACAAGTAAACAGTAGTATGGGTTCATGGGAGGAACAATATGACCTTCACCAGTCCCTTTGAGGGAGAAGCTGTGACAGAAAGTGAAAATAAAGGCCTTAGCCTAAACAGCAAAAATAAGTCATTTTCATCTAGAACAAAGTGACTTCTTCCAAATGCACCATTAACCCTCGTCTAAGAACCACTGCTGAAAGAGCATGTGAATGCTTGGGGCAGGCTTCCTGTAAAGTGACCAGCTGCTATTGTGGCTACCTGCTCCATAAAGAGGGCAAAGGAGATTGATGGATGAATGTGGCATTAAAGAAATGGAATATTTCTTTAAAAAACAGGGTAAAGGTTCTCTTTAGACTTCTATATTATAGAGTGACATTCCCTTATAATGTTTGTCTTGGTCATGTCTCACAGGCGAGTATCGGCATTATAAGAAGATGTCACTCTATAATATAAAGTCTAAAGAGAACCTTTACCCAAAAAAATGTCAATATATCCAAATACCAAGGCACGTTATTAACATCAGACAGAAGATGCCTCTCAGAGATGAAGAATAGATTAAACAAAGTAAAAACAATATTCTGTAAAATGATAAATATTTCAAGTCTTTGTCATTGGAAGTAAGAATGAGGAGCTCTTCAGTGTGTTCTTGAGTAAGGGAAGTAAGTCAGTGACAATTACTAAACAAGCAAATATAGTTTTATAGAAGATTACTAAAGATACCATGGACAGTTTTTAAAAAAAGTAATCAGGATGTCCTGGAAGAGGCCAAGACCCAAAGGAAGCTTATTACTCACATTAGAAGGAATCAGTTGACTTTCTTTGGGCATGTTACGAGAAGGAGAAAGCAGGAATATTTGATGACAACAGGAAAGATTGAAGGAACAAGAAGTAGAGGACAAGAGAGAGAAAATACTAGACAGTTTGACATCATGGCATCAACAACAGAATTTATAAACACCCACTGATCAGGGACAATCAGTTGTGGAGAGACATGATCATTTACTTCACATGACATACCTGAAGAAGAAGAAGTAATTGTATAACATTGAAATTTGTCATGGATTGTCAGACGTAGATTGAAGTTTACCCAGGACTAAATACAGATATTGAGATTTGTCATAGATTATCTGACGTAGATTGAAGTTTACCCAGGTCTAAATACAGATATTGAAATTTGTCATTGATTGTCAGACATAGATTGAAGTTTACCCAGGACTAAATACAGATATTGAAATTTGTCATGGATTGTCAGACGTAGATTGAAGTTTACCCAGGACTAAATACAGACGTTAAATTTTTCATTGATTGTCAGACGTAGATTGAAGTTTACCCAGGACTAAATACAGATATTGAAATTGGTGTTTAGTTTTAAATCAGTTCTGTCATAAGTGATGAATGTTAATTAGAACTTCTTCATCTTCGTGCACTCTCAGACGTTAACTTGAATATGTTCAAAGAAAGCAGTAGTCAGAATGAGGCTATTTCTATCTCCATAGAGTTTTGTCAGGAATGGTACTGGTGACGACCATATGTGCTTTCTCCTTTCCTCAAATGTCGGGCATCTTTGAAGCAGATGTTCAGCAGTCATTTTATCAATGTCACAACTCATCAGTAGTTCCCATCTTTAGCTTGTTGAATAGGTGGTATCCCAATCTGTTCTGGCCCATGCAGAGTCTGAAGATTACCACTTGTTCCCGTCTGCTGAGCTGATAATATGTATCATTTTTTGTGTGGCCAGGATGTTCTGCTTTCCAATTGTTCCTGTATCTGATTCTGATAAAACTCTTTTGTCTCTTCGAAAGTTATACTTGTATCAGGCTGAGGTAGCTTTCCACCTTCTTTTGCCAATCTGTCAGCTTCTTCATTGCCGAGGATGTTACAATGAGATGGGATCCACTGTACTACAGCTCTTTTGAAATGCTGACACAGTTTGTGGAGTATTACTCTGAAGTCATGCAGGTCTGCATTATTCAGGCTCTTCAGCATTTCAATTTATGACTGTAAAGAAAGCAACTTGTCTCTTTGTGCTTTACTCTGCCATTAGTACCTCTGCTGCAGTTTTCAAGGCCTCTGCCTCTGCTCTGACATTTCTTGAGAATATCCTATTGCGACTGACAGCTTTTTCTGTGTGCCATAGCTGAAGCTCAGAAAGACTCCACCACCTCCATCTTCTGTTGCATTTGTTGCTGATCCTTCTGTGTATGCATGGATCCAGGTGTTGCTTGGGTAATGTTTCTCTGTGTTTCAGTCTAGCAGTTCTTTCTCTCAATATCTGGAATGTTTTCTATCTCTTCTATCCTCCATTGGTTAAAGGCATGTGATCTTTTCAAGTTCTTAATAGGTGTTGTCTTCAAGCCTCCTGTTATGATTCTCATTGCTTGGTTTTGGAGTCTGCTGATTTTATCAACGTTTGACTTAGCTGCTGTTACCCATGCTGCAAAGCCATAATCTTGGACTGGTCTCACTCGCCCAGTGCGAAAACTCTCATCTGCTCCCCTAGCTGTTCCAGCAAGTGTCTTCATGACTACCATTCTTTGTCTTCCCCAATCCAGTTTCTTTCAATCTGGTTTTTCCAAGTCAATTGCCGATCAAAGGTAATGCCTAGGTAGTTCAGATTTTCATCCTGCCGTAAATTCTTCCCATTTAGCACTAGTTTGAGGCTTTGGTTTATTTGAGAGGGAGAACACGGTATATGTTAGTTTTCCCTTTATTTATCTTCATTAGCAATGATCTGGCCCACTCCTCCAGTGGTGTTAGTACTTGCTGCATCCAATTGCTTGCCGAAGTGATATACTCTTCAGAGATCCATAGGACTGTCATCTGCAAATGAGGCATTGTGTGTTCTTGGAATATTGTCTGTTATGTCATTTATATATGCAAGGAAGCTGCTGCGCAAGACCGAACTGCCTGGCGCACATCTCTTCATAAAGGTGCAGTGGCATGCGAATCTTCCAGAAGAGCAGAGGCGGAACAGCGGAGACAAGCTAGAAAAGTTCGTGAAATAAAACCTTCACATGAAGCAAACATTCCCTGCCCACACTGTCCGAGATCCTTCCAGGCCCGCATCGGGCTCATCAGTCACCTTCGTACTCATAGACTATCCTAACATCCTAATAATTGGATGAACAGAGTGGTCTTCATCACCTGTGATGGACGAACAACATATGCAAGGAACAGTGTAGGCAACAGGACTGCCCCTTGGAGAACACCCTGCTCCAATATAAACTTCCTACTAGTCTGTCCTTGTAGCTGTACTCTGGCTGTTCTATTCTCAAGGTAGTGGCCACTCGATTTGTACATTCTCCCACACACTCTACTTCTTTGCAGCTTGACTTTCAGTCCCTCTTTCCGCACTTTGTCAAATGCTTTCTCCAAATCTACCCAAACCACCACCTTATGCGTTTTCTCTTGGAAGGCATCTTCAATTTCCTGAGCTATATATGTGATAAGATCTTCAGTGGACCTGTCTTGTCTGAATCCTGCTTGTTGTTGGGTTAGAAGGTGTTTTTTCTTCCTGGTGCCACATCAGTCTGGTTTTAATCATGCGCTCCATCAGTTTACCTACACAACTAAGTAGGCTGATTGGTCTGTAGCCATTTGGTTCTGTCAGGTCTTTGTCTTTCTAAGGAACAGGTATTAGTATGGCTTCCTTCCATGCCTGCGGTACAATTCCTCTTTTCCAGCTGCAGTTTAGTACAGCCAGAAGCTTCTTTTTCTGCTTTGTGCCCAGACCTATTAACATTTCATTGGTTATCCCATCTTTTCCTGGTGACTTTTTTTCTTTAGTGACCTCATTGCCTCTTCCATTTCTTCCATTGTCAACTTTACCATCACGTGCTCTTCTGGTGCAATCTTTGCATGTTTTCATGACCCAACTGTTCATCTATGATGACTTTCTTCCTGTCTGTAGGGACATCAATGTGATTTTCAATAGCATAGTGTTCTTTGAGCACAATCACAGCTTTTTTGCCTGTGAGTATATTGCCACCTTGTTTGATTGCGATTTGTTTGTTACAAGATACTTCATTGTTCCAGGCTCTAACTAGTTTCCATAGTTTGTTGCCTTCTTTATCTAAGTTGAGTTTTTCTGTTTTTTCTTTACAGCAGCCTGTAGTTGTTTAGTTCAGTGTTCTTTTGTATTTTAATGTGGTAGTTTTGAGTAAGATATTTGCTTCAATTGTCTGTTCTCTCTCTTCAGTGTTTTTGGTCTCTTTACTTCATCTTCAAGCTTTTGCAGTTCCTCAGTCCAGTAAGGTTTGTAATTTTTTCTTGCCCATCTGGGAATGGACTTGGTGGCTGCTTGAAGTATTGCTTTGTTAAGGCTTTCAACCATTGTTTTTATATTGCTGTTCCACGTGTTAATGGTCTCACAAAACCTATCTGTCAACATTGCAAAACTGTTCCAGTTAGCTCGTTTGTAGTTCCATCGAGGCAGTAGTTTTAGTTCATATTTTATGACCAGCTTTATTGGTTTGTGGTCGCTACCTGCTAGCTGATCAAGCACTTATCTATCAATTTTGTGGAAGATGTCCCCTGTTGAGAAGGCTAAATCAGGAGTGGAAATGGTATGCCATTGTCTGGAATGAAAACTGAGTTTGTCATTTGGCTTGTTGATTTTTATCTATTTCCCAGTCTCCACCTCGTCTCCTCTGCTGTCTGTATCTGGGTATCCCCATCTTTCAGAGTGGCTATTGAAATCTCCTATCTCTGTGCAATTGGAGCCCTTCTTTTCCATGCTTGAAAGTGACAGGTCTTTGTTTGGTGGGCCATACAAATTGTAAATACTGATGTTCATTTCATTTATTGTTATGTCCACCCCTATGATTTCTGCTTGACTGTCGAGGTGCACTGGTACTTCCCTGCTTGATATTGAGTTTCACATAAGTATCAGCACACCTGCTGTGTATCAAGTATCAGCACACCTGCTGTGTATCAAGTATCAGCACACCTGCTGTGTATCAAGTATCAGCACACCTGCTGTGTATCCTTCTTGATCAAGTATGAAGGTCTGGTATCCTCTAGCTGAGAATCTGTGATTGTTGTTGAGGTGCGTCTCTTGAATGCAAGCCACAATTAGCAGTTCATGTAAGAAGAGTTGTCAGTGTGGGCTTTTTCTTGTGTAGTGTTATTTACATTTTTTGTTAGTTTATGATTTGTAATGTTTAAACTTTGTTGAAACCTGCCCACTCTGATTGCCTTGTTAGCTGTCCAACTGCTGCTACCATGCTACAGACTAATGGAGACATCAAACGCAGATGGACATGGGCCATTGACTGGTTGAATGATGAGATGGAAAGGGTAAGTCTTTCAATGCAACAAAAACAATGTAAACATTAGATTTTGTGTCTTTTTTTTAAATCACAGAACGAAGACCTTGTGGCCGTATTGTGGCAGTTGTCTATGTTCCCTGACAAAAGCCTTGTGGCCATAATGTGGCAGTTGTCTATGTTCCCTGACAAAAGCCTTGTGGCCGTAATGTGGCAATTGTCTTATGTTCCCTGACAAAAGCCTTGTGGCCGTAATGTGGCAGTTGTCTATGTTCCCTGACAAAAGCCTTGTGGCCTTAATGTGGCAGTTGTCTATGTTCCCTGACAAAAGCCTTGTGGCCGTAATGTAGCAATTGTCTTTGTTCCCTGACAAAAGCCTTGTGGCCGTAATGTAGCAATTGTCTTTGTTCCCTGACAAAACCCTTATGACTATAAATTAGGCTGCTCTCTTTGTTCTCTGATGAAGGCCTTGTGACTGTAATGTAGGCAATTCTCTGTTCCCTGATGAAGACCCCATGGCGTAAGTTGGGCATTTGTCACTTGTCCTAGTCAGACGCGTGAAATACTTTTGTTTACCCCACCATTTACCACCAGTTATGGGAAGAATCAGTTGTGGTACTTGTACTCGGCTCATTGCTTTGGCCAGAAACATACCATGTTTTCTCAGGATTTCTGTAACATTTGTCTATCCACTTTCTCAGTAGTCCCATGCTCAGTAGCCAGATCTTCTGCTGTGGTAAGCTTGTTATGGTAGCTGATTGTGGATGCATTCTGGTAACTTGTCCATACCATTTTATATTCTGTTTATCGATGTAGGTTGAGCTTCAAGTAGCAGTGGTTAGAGTGCTTACTTCTTGCGGCAAAGTTACTGAGTTTGAAATTTGAGATGATTACGCTCCAGTTTACCCAGCTTTAAATGGATACCTGACTGATATTGATTTAGAGAAGTTAACTAGTCACTCTGCCTTATAAAGCTAAGACCTAGTGTAGGTATTTGTCACGAAGTGGATTTTAGTTTAGAGTTGTCTGAATATATAGACAAGACGCTAGTATGAAGAAGTCTGAGAAGATAGATTTTTGTATGAGAAATGATAGTGACTGTGGAAAGATGAGACTTATAGCTTCGAGGGTGAGAACCTAGATTGACTCTCCCTCGCCACTCGCGACTTAGTTAAGAGCTATAGAATCACCACCTCTGACTACCATAAAGGAGATAAGGTTTCACTAAAAGTCCACAGACACAACTATACAGATAAGCATATACGTACAGTATAGTTATAGAGAAACTGATCCAGTATACATTTTTATAGTTTATTATACAACACAATAAATCCACAGTAAAATAATAATAAAATGTGAGTTTGCACCTCCTGGAAAAAAGAACAATTTCAAATGAAATACAAATTAAAACAAATTCCCACACTCTCTTTCACTCTTGCATAAAATAATAATAAACCCAACTAACTAAAATAAACCAATATACCGGATGGGGGTCTCTAAGTAGTGCCACCACTCCCGACTACACTAAGGTTACTACTGTCATTGTCCTGCTGACGATGCCTAAACTAACTGTCTACACAGCTTCAAAGCGCTTTAGGCGATATACACGCCACTAACTTACACCACTGGACTGCTACACTAGTAAACTTTTATTACAGCGCTAGCTCAGAGGCTGTCCTCTAAGTATACTATATGACCCTACTGGTCCCAGCTATTTTCTCTCCCTCTTTCTCTCCACTCCATCTTGATTCAGTGTCTCTCTGACACTATCGACTTCTGCTGATGTGGCGTCTCCGTTACACCTCTCCTCTCGTTAGCATTCAAAAAGGAATGATGTCCCATTCTCCTTTCCAGACTACTGCAGCTGATGACTTTGGTATTACGTACGAGATACTTGACTTGGGATGTAGAAGCTTCGCTGCTGATGAAACTTCTTTCAACTGCCCCGTTAACCTCTTCGGGTTTAGGACAAACGACTTTATTATGGTCGTATAAACAGCAACACCAGGCCACGCACCTAATTAGTGTGTTATAACGAGCTAAGAGCTCAGGATTTTAAGAAATCCCATTCCCGCTGAAGACTGTGCTTCACTGCATGAAAACTACTTTCTTTTACTGGTGCAGACATACTTGGCACCGGTAAAAACCGTGTCACCAGTTCTCTTCACCTCTGACGATGCCTCGAACCTTCTACTCCTGAGAAGGCCAAATACCTTGGCAAGTTGTAAGGCAGTTTACAACCCCTCCCTGTGTGCCGTGAAAATGCTGTAAAACGAAAAATTAACAACAAATATACAACACGTCAAAATATTCTCAACCCTAACATATAAACACCTTAAATTCCTCACTCCCCTCTTCCCCCTAAATTAATACATCTCCCCTACACAACTATGCACCAGCGATAAACAAATATTCCTACCCATGTGTCGAACTAATTTACAATCTCCTTCCCGCTCCAACTTACTATCTGACTGTTAGGAAAACTCCCAGACACAGGCTGACCTAAATCTTTTGTGCTAGGCTTGCCTCGGCCGTCAAAACATTGCTTTCACCGCAAGCAAAGGAAAATTCCCGGCCCTACTTTCTTACGGACTGACCCGGGACAGTTTATCAATGAACACAATATTAAACACACTGATGCTACCCCCTCTCAGTAATATTAATTACATCCTTTACCCCCTGTCTCCTGACTACACAACAAATTAATACATAATTAAATTAAATACACTGCAAATTATCATATTCAATACTGCGGCTTTTCACTGACTTACTATTACATATTACAGAGCGCCCGTTTATCTAAGCGCTTATCCTCACACAGTTAATATATCAAAGCCGCTACACAAATCCTAGATACTGCTACTTAACATAGAAAACTTATATGCACAACTTACATTTTTATTATAAGATAGCAATTGATGGCAATTCAAGCTAAATTAACTTTAATTAACTCCCCGAAGAGAACTTACTTTAACCTGCTAAGCTCTCTTATGAAACGAACTATCTACGATGCTAATTAAGATGTACACATACCCAATTTATCGAATATCTCTCGCTGAGCAACTGTTAACTCGCTGAGCAAACGATAGGCGTAGATTCACGTCTGATTTTCTTGAGACAGAGACCTCTAAAGATTACAACGCTGTTATTTATAATTGGAATACCCACGCTATGAGTCATCGCGTGGCGTCCCGCTGGGGCTGCCCTAAACCAATAATATTGCTGCATTTTACTTACATCTCACCTCCGCCAATGATATCGTAAACTAACTCATGACTCATGTTTATTTTTGCTCACGCGGTACTAATTGCGTCATGTGAGATAATACTACTGACCATTTTCGTTACTAGAATTAAATATGATTGGTTCGGCGTTGGTTCTCCCCCCATCCCTCGTTTAAACTGGGTGGGTGTTCCTAACGTCAAAAAATGTTACCCAGCCTAATAATATAACTCAAACGCCTAATAAAATAAAATGAACGCAATTATTTTACAGAGAAAAGAAGACTGGGGCATATTGAAATTAAAACCCACAGTAACTCCTCATAAATAAACGCAAATAATACATGGAGAAGAAACATGGGGCCCGTGGAAAATAAAATCACAGTAAATCCTCACAGTACTCTTGTACGGCAGTCTCTAGCTTGGGACTGCCTTTACTTTACCTGTGTTGCTGCCACCAGCTTCCTTATCTCCATTATTCCTCTGTCTCTATTGGTGACTTCTACAGCGTTTTTCGGGCATATCTCACATGGTGTGATCTCCCTTTCCCAGTATTGACATCATTTAAATTACATCTCACACGGTGTGATCTCCCTTCCCCTGTAGTGACATTATTTAAATTACATCTCACACAGTGTGATCTCCCTTTCCCTGTAGTGACACCATTTAACATTACATCTCACACTGTGTGATCTCCCTTTCCCTGTAGTGACTTCATTTAATTTTCTGAACTTTTTACTCATTAAAAGAAATAGAAAATGCCAGTGTTTTGTTTTTTCTAGGCCTTCATCATCGTGCATGATGCTAGATAACAACTTAAATAATATAAGGTACTTCACAAATAAAATAGAAGAAAGGAGTCAATGAAAGAGGAAATAATTATACATTAAATTACAGACCTTTTAGCTAAATTATTTGTTAACATTCAGTATTTCATTATGCAATATTTTTACTAATTTTTTTTTTAACAAATAATTATGGAAACCTAAGTCCTGTGAACAGTAAATACATAAATAAATATAGGTAATTAACAGGTGCTGGTTGGACATACCTTTTTTTTTAAAGTACCTTGTACCCTTACAACTTTTATGTTTGGCTATCAGGTAAAACTTGTAACATTAAATTTTCTTTTACCAAGATGTCATTTTACAAATCTGACACGATTCCACAGATAACTGCATTACTGATAGTTTTGGCTTGGACAACCTTGTTGTGTTCCATTTAATTTTGTTTATTATGTACATCTTGGAGAAGATCATTGTGTTTTATTTAATGTTGTTTGTTCTGTACATCTTTGAGAAGATCATCGTGCGTCATTTAATTTTGTTTGTTCTGTACATCTTGGAGAAGATCATCGTGTGTAATTTAATTGTGTTTATTCTTGACACCTTTACCATCATAATTTCACTTGCTGTTTATGTCAGCCAACCTGTCATGTAGATAATCGGAATATGTCAAAAGTTTTAACTGCTGTTTTTATTTTGGAGCCCACAACAGATTGTTAAACAAAAATCATTTATTTACCTTCAATCTTATCAACAGCGTCCATATCCAGGCAACACCCAGTATACAACATACAACAACTGGTCACCCCCTGCCCAGTCAAACGAGACAAGCAATGGGTGAGTCGTCAGGCTGATTTCTATCATTGTTGTCATCTGGTGTGAAATAAGATGTGCATAATAGAAGACGTAACCAAGAAGTTGCTGACATTTGGGAATGTGTGTGCTTCAGTGTGTACTTCTTTCAATACTCTTTTGCTCCCCATAGAGCATAGGTCTTGTGAAAATACCCTCTTATTGATCTAGTCATGTGACATTCTAGTCATGTGATATCTGTTCAAGACCATTCCATGTCTTTCTTATACCTTTCATTTCTGTCACCAGCTCTTTTTTTTCAGCACCCCTCTACCCCCAGTCTTATTAGGCAGTTATTTCTGCTGCCACCTATATGATCTTTCCTGTGTTCTTTCAGCTAATGAATGTTTCAGATGCCAAACCGGGAGATTTTCCTAGAAGAAGAAAGGTGAGTCGACAACCCAGACTCCTTTCATTTTTGTTTTGTGCTGCATCATGTGCCTCTTTAATCGAGGAGCTTCTTTCTTTTTTGAATGATCGGAGTAGAATTTTAAAACTATTTTACTTTGGATGACTTGTCCATACTTCCTGAAAAATGTGTTATGCACCATGATCAACCATCCTTAGTCACCTTATGACATACTGTGGATAGGATACAGTGTACTATTCTTTGCATGCCCTTCTTGGACCCTGTAACACACAGGTAGAATGTGTGAAGTTGCACAGAAACATAAAAGATCCAACAATGTGACAGAATGGACCCCTGTAAACACACAGGTAGTAGAATGTGTGAGTGCATAGAACAGAAAGATCCAACGAATATGACAGAATCATTTATTGAAAGTTATCAACATTATTTCCCTTGTAGACTCCTCATGGGAGCATGAATGCTACAACTACAGCCTGGTCCATACCTTGCAGGGAAGATCCAGCACTAAACGCATTACACTGTATCTGAAGGCTATTAGTTTTGACATGATGGAGGATGCCAGTCTACATGCACAACCTCACCACATTAGTCGCAACTGATTGAGTGGTGCAGTAAGTCCTGTTGGTTAGGTTTCACATCTTGAGGACCCCCCCGGCAAGCACAAGGGGCAACACTTTCATACATGCTAACAAAAATTCATTTCTTTTTTTCTATTACAACTTGAAAACTGACATACTTGTTTTCACATCCACTATGAGAGGGGTATTACTGGTGAGATTTTTGTATATCTTAAAATTACAATTGAATTTGTATTCTAGATCAAATAATTGATTTCAAGTTTTGTGAAGTTTAAATTAAGCAACATTTTGAAGCATCTATCATAACATCATTAGCGTTACAATAACACTGGAACAGACACATTTATTGACTTTTTGTGGTATATCTGGAGATTTAAACCAAGTACCTGTATGTAGTATTAGTGCTGCAGAAGATGAAAAAATGGCCGTTAAAGACACCAGAATTATGCTCTAGTTTTGTAATATATCTGTAAAACAAGTTGTTTACACACATATGGTATATACATAATACCCTATGTTACTAATGCTACATAGCGGAAAATGGATTCACAGACGATGCCTTTTTATGCCCTGTCGCTTGTAATGAGTTTCTGGAGCATTTCTTCACCAAGAGTTCCCAACAATAGTCCTGCTAGCATTTGCACGCAATCCATTTCCCTTGGTAAACCTTTTTTATCAGATGGTAGTAATGTCCCTGATGAAATCCGTACCCCTTGCACGTGCATCTGACAGCATCACAGTTTAGCAAGGGAAAGAAATGCCAGATTAGAGAGTAAAAAAAGTGAAAATTTCAATGACATTTGCACCCTAGTTCTCTCATAAGCGCTGTAAGCCAGGGTTTCTTGTCTATTCTACACAAGCTCCTGTAATTGTCCAGCCATATTGTGTTCCTAGAAGAGTTTCGGTGGCCACATGCTGGAAAGCATGTCCAAGCTAACCTTTTCATCACCAGTGAGGAGTATCATCAAAACGCTGAATCACTTAAGGAAGCTGATGTATCCCAGTGAAACCGACAAATAACTACCTTCCTTTGATTTTATGGCCCAGGTCACTGAACGTCCTGGGAAATTTAACAGAAGGAGTAATAAAAAATCCTAGCCCCATTTCGATCCATGGCCATTACAAAATTCCGTCATTAGTCTCAAGTTTTGATGTGGAGAGGGAGGACGCAAAGATCTTGTGGTAAAAAGTTACGCAATATGGGAGCAAGCACAGGCTATTAAGCTCTATGTGTGCACGGAATGATGACGTCATTATATAGAAAGATAACCCTCAAATTCTAGACTTAACATAGACACCAAAGACAGGTTATAGGAAATGACGACGAAGAGTGACATTTAACGATCAACTAGTGCAGTATCCGATGACAAATACATTAGGGTACTCAAATAATTTGTAACCAATGGATTATAGCCAATAGAATTCATTGGACAAAAAGACATCCGTTATGAAGACTAATGTTTAGAAGTTGTTTTTATGCTACTGACCTTTGCAAACGACATTGAGTCGTGGAATATTGAGACAGACCCGAGTTTGAAGTAGACTCAGATATGACTCAAGCTAATTAATCCCCTGACATTTGGACCAGTGTATTTCTTTGCTATGGACGCAGAAAATGGGTATGAAATCGCTTCGCTGTGATATATTATTGAAATTCCCTCGGATTTGATAAATTTATGAAATTTCGTCAATCGCATTTGATATATGTCCAATGACAAACAGTCAATTGTCGTTTAAGAACGAACAAATTCGTTAGAATAAGTTTTTTGGAACAATATAAATATTGGAGATTAGCTCCCTAATTGTCTTCCAACTCACCCATCGTTCCAAACATACACCAGCTTCTATAGTTGGGTTTTGACGATGACATACTGCATTAACACAACCAGCTACATACTAAACTGGTAATAAATACCAAAATTCCCTTTTGAGGTAACCAAGTTTCCAATCCAAACGTAATATAATAGAGTAATGAAAAAACCTAGGGGGGGGGGGGGGGGGGAGTAAACTGCAACCGAC
>JAMPIV010004366.1:0-69963 GCA_024509875.1 Oreohelix idahoensis
TTGGGGTTTTTTTTTTTTTTGTTTTTTGGGGGTTGTGTGGTTTTTTTTGGGGTTGGTTTGTTTTTTTTTGGTGGTGTTTGTTTTTGTTTTTTTGTAAGGGGGTTTTTTTAGGTTTTTTTTTTGGGGGTTGTTTTGGTTTTGTTTTTGTGGTTTTGTTTTTTTGTTTTTTTGTTTTTTTTTGGTAGGTTGTTTTGTTGTTTTTTTTGTTTTTTGTGTGTTTTTGGGTTATTAAGTTGGGTTTTTTTTTGTGGGTGTTTTTTTTTTTGTTTGGGGTTTTTTTTTTTTTTTTTTGTGTTTTGTGTTGGGGTGGTTATTTTTTTGGTGTTTTTTTTTTTTGTTTTTTTGGGGTTGGTGTGTGTTTTTTTTTTTTGTTTTTGTTTTGTTTTTGGGGTGTTTTTTTTGTTATTTTTGTTTTGTGGTTTGTTTTGTGTTGGTAGGGGTTGGGGTGTTTTTTGTTGTGGGTTTGTTTGGGTTTTGTTTGGTTTGGTGGGGTGTGGGTTTTTTTTATTTGGTATTGTATGGTTGTGGGTTTTTTGTTGGTTTTGTTAGTGGTTGTATTTGTTTTTTTTGGTTTTTAGTAGATTTGTGTGTGTTTTAAAAAAGACAAATACTGAGATAATAGAAGACAATTTAACTGAGATAATAGAAGACAAAGACTGGAGATACAATAGAAGACAAATACTGATGATAATAGAAGACAAATACTGAGAATAATAGAAGACAAATACTGAGATAATTGAGACATAATACTGAGATAAAACGAAGACAACAATACTGAGGTAGTAGTAGACAAATACTGAATAAAAATAGAAGAGATAAATACTGAGATAGAGACACTACTAGAAGACAAATACTGAATAAATAGAAGACAAATACTGAGATAATAGAAGACAAATACTGAGATTAATAGAAGACAAAATACTGAGATAATAGAAGACAAATACTGAGATAATAGAAGACAAATACTGAGATAATAGAAGACAAATACTGAGATAACGAGAAAATAGATAGAAGACAAATACTGAAATACTGAGATAATAGAAGACAAAATACTGAGAGACAATAGAAGACAAAATACTGAGAAAATAGAAGACAAATACTGAGACAATAGAAGACAAATAACTGAGAATAATAGAAGACAAATACTGAGAAAATAGAAGACAAAAATACTGACGAAAATAGAAGACAAATACTGAGAAATACGAAGACAAATACTGAGATAATAGAAGAAAAATACTGAGAATAAACAGAATACAAATACTGAGATAATAGAAGACAAATACTGAGGGAAAATAGAAGACAAATATATGAGAAAATAGAAGACATAAATACTGAGAACAATAGAAGAAAAAATACTGAGATAATAGAAGACAAATACTGAGAAAATAGAAGACAAATACTGAGAAAATAATGAAGACAAATACTGAGAAAATGAAAGACAAATACTGAGATAATAGAAGACAAATACTGAGAAAATAGAAGACAAATACTGAGATAATAGAAGACAAATACTGAGAAAATAGAAGACAAATACTGAGAAATAGAAAACAAATTACCGAGATAATAGAAGACAAATATGAGAATAGAAGACAAAATATGAGATACTAGAGAGATAATACTGAGAAGAGACAAATACTGAGATAATAGGAAGACAAATACTGAGAATAATAGAAGACAAATACTGAGAATAATGAGATAAAGAATACAAATACTGAGATAATAGAAGACCAAATACTGAGAAAATAGAAGACAATACTGAGAAAATAGAAGACAAATAGTGGAGAAAATTGAAGGACAAATACTGAGATAATAGAAGACAAATACTGAGAAAATAGAAGACAAATACTTGAGAGAAAATTAAAGACAAATACTGAGATAAAGAGACAAATATGAGAAGAAGACAAATACTGAGATAATAGAAGACTATTACTGAGATATAGAAGATAATACTGAGATAGTAGAAGACAAATACTGAGACAGGAATAAAATAGAAGAAGGACAAAATACTGAGATAATTAGAAGACAAATACTGAGATAATAGAATACAAATGAAGACAAGTACTGAGAAAGTAGAAGACAAAATAAATGAGACAAAACTGAGAAATATACAAATACTGAGATATGGAAGACAAATATGAAGACAAATACTAGAGATAATAGAAGACAAATACTGAGATTATAGAAGACAAATACTGAGAATAGAAGACAAATACTGAGAAAATAATAAAAGACAAATACTGAGATAATAGAAGACAAATACTGAATAAATAAGAAGACAAATACTGAGATAATAGAAGACAAATACTGAGGACATAGAAAACAAAACTGAGAATCGAAAACAAATACTGAGCAATAGAAACAGAGAATACAAATACTGAGATAATAGAAGACAAATACTGAGACAATAGAAGACAGAGATAATAAATGACAGAGATACTGAGACAAATACTATGACAATAGAAGACAGAGAATAATAGAAGACCGAGATAATGAGAAGACAAGTACTGAGACAATAGAAGACAAGATAATAGAAGACAAATACTGAGACAATAGAAGACAGTGAAAATATAACTGACAGAGACAATAGAAGACCAAAAAATACTGACACAATAGTAGGACAGAGATAATAGAAGACAAAATACTGAGAAAATAGAAGACAAATACTGAGATAATAGAAGACAGAGATAATAGAAGAAAAAGAGATAATAGAAGACAAATACTGAGATAATAGAAGACGAATACTGAGATTAATAGAAGACAAATATTGAGATTAAATAGAAGACAAATACTGAGAAAATAGAAGACAAATACTGACACAATAGAAGAGAGATAATAGGAATACAAATACTGAGACAATAGACGTACAGACATTTAGAGACAAATACTACTAGAGACAGGAATAGAAGACAAATACAGAGACAATAAAATACAAATACTGAGATAATAGAAGACAAATACAGAGAAAAAAAGAAGACAAATACAGAGATAATCGAAGACAAATACAGAGATAGTAGAAGACAAATACTAATAGAAAACAGAAAGACAAATACTGATAATAGTATACATTACTGAGATAATAGAAGACAAATACTGAGAAAATAGAAGACAAATAACTGAGATAATAGAAGACAAATACTGAGATAATAGAAGACATATACTGAGATAATAGAAGACAAATACTAAGAAGACAATAGATGAAACTGAGAAATAGAAGACAGAAGACTCAGCCCTGTACTAAATGGCTGGAAGAGACAATACTGAGATAAATCAGAAGACAACCGTGTACTGAGATAATAGAAGACAAATACTGAAGAATTCATAGAAGACAAATACTGAAAAATAGAAGACAAATATCTGAGAATAATAGAAGACAAATACATTTGTGAGATAATAGAAGACAAAATACTGAGCAAAATAGAAGACAAATACTCGTAATCTGCATGTGAGATAATATGAAGACAAATACTGAGATAATATGAAGACAAATACTGAGATCAAAAGAAGACACAAAATACTAGGCAAGTGGCCACTCATAATTACTGAGATTACAGAGATAATAGAAGACAAATAAGTTGACCGAATAATTAGAAAAAATACTGAGATAAAGAAAAGAAGGACAAAATACTGAGATAATAGAAGACAAATACTGAGATAATAGGAAGACAAATACTGAGAAAATAGAAGAAACAGTCTTTTACTGAGATAAAATATAGAAGACAAAATACTGAGATAATAGAAGACAAATACTGAGATAATAGAAGACAAATACTGAGATAATAGAAGACAAATACTGAGATAATAGAAGACAAATACTGAGAAAATAGAAAACAAATACTGAGATAATAGAAGACAAATACTGAGAAAATAGAAGACAAATACTGAGAAAAAAAGAAGACAAATACTGAGATAATAGAAGACAAATACTGAGATAATAGAAGACAAATACTGAGATAATAGAAGACAAATACTGAGATAATAGAAGACAAATACTGAGAAAAAAGAAAACCAAGACTGAGATAATAGAAGACTGATACAGAGATAATAGAAGACAAATACTGAGATAATAGAAGACAAATACTGAGATAATAGAAGACAAATACTGAGATAATAGAAGACAAATACTGAGATAATAGAAGACAAATACTGAGAAAATAGAAGACAAATACTGAGAAAATAAAAGACAAATACTGAGAAAATAGAAGAAAAATACTGAGATAATAGAATACAAATACTGAGATAATAGAAGACAAATACCGAGAAAAATAAGAAGGACAAATACTGAGAAAATAGAAGGACCAAATACTGAGACAATAAAGACAAATACTGAGAAAATAGAAAAAAATACTGAGATAATAGAATACAAATACTGAAAAAAATTGAAGACAAATACTGAGTTAAAAATAGAAGACAAATACTGAGAAAATAGAAGACAAATACTGAGAAAATGGAAGACAAATAGTGAGAAAATTAAAGACAAATACTGAGATAATAGAAGACAAATACAGAGATAATAGAAGACAAATACTGAGATAATAGAAGACAAATACTGAGATAATAGAAGACAAATACTGAGATAATAGAAGACAAATACTGAGAAAATAGAAGACAAATACTGAGAAAATAGAAGACAAATACTGAGAAAATAGAAGAAAAATACTGAGATAATAGAAGAAAAAATACTGAGAATAATTAGAATACAAATACTGAGATAAATAGAAGACAAATACTGAGAAATAGAAGACAAATACTGAGAAAATAGAAGACAAATACTGAGACAATAAAGACAAATACTGAGAAAATAGAAGAAAAATACTGAGATAATAGAATACAAATACTGAGAAAATTGAAGACAAATACTGAGAAAATAGAAGACAAATACTGAGAAAATTGAAGACAAATACTGAGAACAAATGAATGGACAGAAAATACTGAGATAATAGAAGACAAATACCGAGATAATAGAAGACAAATAACTGAGATAATAGAAGACAAATACTTGAGAGTAATAGAAGACAAATACTGAGATAGAAAATATGAAGACAAATCCTGAGCAAATTAAAGACAAATACTGAGATAATAGAAGTCAAATACTGGAGATAATCGAAGACAAATACTGAGATATTAGAAGTTAAATACTAGAAGATTCATACATGAAAACAAATACTGAGATAAATAGAAAGACAAATACTGAGAAAATAGAAGACAAATACTGAAAAAATAGAAGACAAATCATATAGTATAGAAAATTGAAGACAAGAAAACCTCCAGAGATAATAGAAAGACAAATACTGAGAAAACAGAAGACAAATACTGAGAAAATTAAAGACCAATACTGAGATAATAGAAGAGTCAAATACTGAGATAATAGAAGACAAATACTGAGATAAATCGAAGACAAATACTGAGATAGTAAAGACAATATACTGGACAAATAACAAATATAAATACACTGAGATAATGTATAAGACAAATACTGAGATCATATAGAAGACAAATACTGAGATAATAGAAGACAAATACTGAGATAATTGAAGACAAATACTGAGAAAATAGAAGACAAATACTGAGAAAATAGACAAGACAAATACTGACGAAAATAGAATACAAATGACTCCGAGATACATACTGAACATTAAGACAAATACTGAGACAATATAATGACACAAATAACTGAGATAATAGAAAGACAAATACTGAGATAATAAAAAGACAAATACTGAGATAATTGAAGACAAATACTGAGATAATAGAAGACAAATACATGAGATAATAGAAGACCAAATACTGAGAAAATAGAAGACAAATACTGGACACAATAGAAGACAAATAATAAGAGACAAATACTGAGACAATAGAAAACAAATACTGAGACAATAGAAGACAGATAGATAATAGAAAACTGAGACAACAAATACTGAGATAATAGAAGACAAATACTGGAGACAATAATAGACAAGAAATAAATACTGAGAAATAGAAGACAAATACGGAGACAATAAAAGACAAATACTGAGATTAATAAAGACAAATACTGAGACAATGAGAAAATTAAAGACAAAATACTGAGATAATAGAAGACAGACAAATACAGAGACAATAGAAGACAAATACTGAGACAATAGAAGACAGAGATAATAGAAGACAAATACTGAGAAAATAGAAGACAAATACTGAGATAATAGAAGACAAATACTGAGATAATAGAAGACAAATACTGAGAAAATAGAAGACAAATACTGAGAAAATAAAAGACAAATACTGAGAAAATAGAAGAAAAATACTGAGATAGTAGAATACAAATACTGAGATAATAGAAGAATAATACTGAGAAAATAGAAGACAAATACTGAGAAAATAGAAGACAAATACTGAGACAATAAAGACAAATACTGAGAAAATAGAAGAAAAATACTGAGATAATAGAATACATATACTGAGAAAATTGAAGACAAATACTGAGAAAATATAAGACAAATACTGAGAAAATTGAAGACAAATACTGAGAAAATTGAAGACAAATACTGAGATAATAGAAGACAAATACCGAGATAATAGAAGACAAATACTGAGATAATAGAAGACAAATACTGAGATAATAGAAGACAAATACTGAGATAATAGAAGACAAATACTGAGAAAATAGAAGACAAATACTGAGAAAATAGAAGACAAATACTGAGACAATAAAGACAAATACTGAGAAAATAGAAGAAAAATACTGAGATAATAGAATACAAATACTGATTGAAGACAAATACTGAGAAAATAGAAGACAAATACTGAGAAAATTGAAGACAAATACTGAGAAAATTGAAGACAAATACTGAGATAATAGAAGACAAATACCGAGATAATAGAAGACAAATACTGAGATAATAGAAGACAAATACTGAGATAATAGAAGACAAATACTGAGATAATAGAAGACAAATACTGAGATAGCAGAAGACAAATACTGAGATAACTAGAAATCACAAATACACTGAGATAGGAAGACAAATTGAAGAAAAATATCTACTGAGAAAATAGAAGATTAAATACTGAGAAAAATAGAAGACAAATACTGAGAAAATAGAATACAAATACTGAGATAATGGAAGACAAATACTGAGACAATATAATACAAATACTGAGATAATAGAAGACAAATACTGAGATAATCGAAGACAAATACTGAGATAGTAGAAGACAAATACTGAGATAACAGAATACAAATACTGAGATAATTGAAGAAAAATACTGAGAAAATAGAAGATAAATACTGAGAAAATAGAAGACAAATACTGAGATAACAGAATACAAATACTGAGATAATAGAAGACAAATACTGAGAAAATAGAAGACAAATACTGACACAATAGAAGACAAATATAGAGATAATAGAAGACAAATACTGAGAAAATAGAAGACAAATACTGAGATAATAGAAGACAAATACAGAGATAATAGAAGACAAATACTGAGAAAATAGAAGACAAATACTGACACAATAGAAGACAAATACTGAGACAATAGAAAACAAATACTGAGACAATAGAAGACAGAGATAATAGATGACAAATACTGAGACAATAAAAGACAGAGATAATAGAAGACAGAGATAATAGAAGACAAATACTGAGAAAATAGAAGACAAATACTGAGACAATAGAAGACAGAGAAAATAAAAGACAGAGACAATAGAAGACAAATACTGAGACAATAGAAGACAGAGATAATAGAAGACAAATACTGAGAAAACAGAAGACAAATACTGAGATAATAGAAGACAGATATAGAGATAATAGAAGACAAATACTGAGAAAATAGAAGACAAATACTGAGATAATAGAAGACAAATACAGAGATAATAGAAGACAAATACTGAGAAAATAGAAGACAAATACTGACACAATAGAAGACAAATACTGAGATAATAGAAGACAAATACTGAGAAAATAGAAGACAAATACTGACACAATAGAAGACAAATACTGAGACAATAGAAAACAAATACTGAGACAATAGAAGACAAATACTGAGATAATAGAAGACAAATACAGAGATAATAGAAGACAAATACTAAGAAAATAGAAGACAAATACTGACACAATAGAAGACAAATACTGAGAAAATAGAAGACAAATACTGAGATAATATAAGACAAATACTGAGATAATAGAAGACAAATACTGAGATAATAGAACACAGATACAGAGATAATAGAAGACAAATACTGAGAAAATAGAAGACAAATACTGAGATAATAGTAGACAAATACTGAGATAATAGAAGACAATTACTGAGATAATAGAAGACAAATACTGAGATAATAGAAGACAAATACTGAGATAATAGAAGACAAATACTGAGATAATAGAAGACAAATACTGAGATAATAGAAGACAAATACTGAGAAAATAGAAGACAAATACTGAGATAATAGAAGACAAATACTGAGATAATAGAAGACAAATACTGAGAAAATAGAAGACAAATACTGAGATAATAGAAGACAAATACTGAGATAATAGAAGACAAATATTGAGAAAAAAGAAGACAAATACTGAGAAAAAAGAAGACAAATACTGAGATAATAGAAGACAAATACTGAGATAATAGAAGACAAATACTGAGATAATAGAAGACAAATACTGAGAAAATAGAAGATAAAATACTGAGATAATAGAAGACAAATACTGAGATAATAGAAGACAAATACTGAGAAATTAGAAGACAAATACTGAGATAATAGAAGACAAATACTGAGAAAATAAAAGACAAATACTGAGATAATAGAAGACAAATACTGAGAAAATAGAAGACAAATACTGAGATAATAGAAGACAAAGACTGAGATAATAGAAGACAAATACTGAGAAAATAGAAGACAAATACTGAGATAATAGAAGACAAATACTGAGATAATAGAAGACAAAGACTGAGAAAATAGAAGACAAATACTGAAATAATAGAAGACAAATACAGAGATAATAGAAGACAAATACTGAGATAATAGAAGACAAATACTGAGAAAATAGAAGACAAATACTGAGAAAATAAAAGACAAATACTGAGAAAATAGAAGAAAAATACTGAGATAATAGAATACAAATACTGAGATAAAAGAAGACAAATACTGAGAAAATAGAAGACAAATACTGAGAAAATAGAAGACAAAAACTGAGACAATAAAGACAAATACTGAGAAAATAGAAGAAAAATACTGAGATAATAGAATACAAATACTGAGAAAATTGAAGACAAATACTGAGAAAATAGAAGACAAATACTGAGAAAATAGAAGACAAATACTGAGAAAATAGAAGACAAATAGTGAGAAAATTGAAGACAAATACTGAGATAATAGAAGACAAATACAGAGATAATAGAAGACAAATACTGAGATAATAGAAGACAAATACTGAGATAATAGAAGACAAATACTGAGATAATAGAAGACAAATACTGAGATAATAGAAGACAAATACTGAGAAAATAGAAGACAAATACTGAGAAAATAAAAGACAAATACTGAGAAAATAGAAGAAAAATACTGAGATAATAGAATACAAATACTGAGATAATAGAAGACAAATACTGAGAAAATAGAAGACAAATACTGAGAAAATAGAAGACAAATACTGAGACAATAAAGACAAATACTGAGAAAATAGAAGAAAAATACTGAGATAATAGAATACAAATACTGAGAAAATTGAAGACAAATACTGAGAAAATAGAAGACAAATACTGAGAAAATAGAAGACAAATACTGAGAAAATTGAAGACAAATACTGAGATAATAGAAGACAAATACCGAGATAATAGAAGACAAATACTGAGATAATAGAAGACAAATACTGAGATAATAGAAGACAAATACTGAGATAATAGAAGACAAATACTGAGAAAATAGAAGACAAATACTGAGATAATAGAAGACAAATACTGAGATATATCGAAGACAAAATACTGATAATAGAAGAAGTTTAAATACTGAGATAACAGAATACAAATACTGAGATAATAGAAGACAAATACTGAGAAAATAGAAGACAAATACTGAGATTAAATAGAAGACAATAGTGAGAAAATTGAAGACAAAAACTGAGTATAAATAGAAGACTGAGATACCTGAGAAAATTAAAGACAAATACTGAGATAATAGAAGACAAATACTGAGATAATAGAAGACAAATACTGAGATAATAGAAGACAAATACTGAGATAATAGAAGACAAATACTGAGATAATAGAAGACAAATACTGAGATAATAGAAGACAAATACTGAGATAATAGAAGACAAATACTGAGATAATAGAAGACAAATACTGAGACAATAAAAGACAGAGATAATAGAAGACAGAGATAATAGAAGACAAATACTGAGATAATAGAAGACAAATACTGAGATAATAGAAGACAAATACTGAGATAATAGAAGACAAATACTGAGATAATAGAAGACAAATACTGAGATAATAGAAGACAAATACTGAGATAATAGAAGACAAATACTGAGATAATAGAAGACAAATACTGAGATAATAGAAGACAAATACTGAGATAATAGAAGACAAATACTGAGACAATAGAAGACAAATACTGAGATAATAGAAGACAAATACTGAGATAATAGAAGACAAAAATGAAGACAATGAAGACAAATACTGAGACAATAGAAGACAAATACTGAGAAAATAGAAAAATACTGAGACAATAGAAGAAATACTGAGATAAAAAGACAAAAAGAAAAATGAACAATAGAAGACTGGACAAATACTGAGATAATAGAAGACAAATACTGAGATAATAGAAGACAAATACTGAGATAATAGAAGACAAATACTGAGATAATAGAAGACAAATACTGAGATAATAGAAGACAAATACTGACTGAGATAAAAGAAGACAAATACTGAGATAATAGAAGACAAAGACAAATAACTGAGACAAATACTGAGATAATAGAAGACAAATACTGAGAAAATAGAAGACAAATACTGAGATAATAGAAGACAAATACTGAGATAATAGAAGACAAATACTGAGAAAATAGAAGACAAATACTGAGAAAATAGAAGACAAATACTGAGAAAATAGAAGACAAATACTGAGATAATAGAAGACAAATACTGAGAAAATAGAAGACAAATACTGAGATAATAGAAGACAAATACTGAGAAAATAGAAGACAAATACTGAGAAAATAGAAGACAAATACTGAGACAATAGAAGACAAATACTGAGATAATAGAAGACAAATACTGAGATAATAGAAGACAAATACTGAGAAAATAGAAGACAAATACTGAGAAAATAGAAGACAAATACTGAGATAATAGAAGACAAATACTGAGAAAATAGAAGACAAATACTGAGAAAATAGAAGACAAATACTGAGAAAATAGAAGACAAATACTGAGAAAATTGAAGACAAATACTGAGAAAATTGAAGACAAATACTGAGATAATAGAAGACAAATACCGAGATAATAGAAGACAAATACTGAGATAATAGAAGACAAATACTGAGATAATAGAAGACAAATACTGAGATAATAGAAGACAAATACTGAGATAATCGAAGACAAATACTGAGATAGTAGAAGACAAATACTGAGATAACAGAATACAAATACTGAGATAATAGAAGACAAATACTGAGAAAATAGAAGACAAATACTGAGAAAATAGAAGACAAATAGTGAGAAAATTGAAGACAAATACTGAGATAATAGAAGACAAATACTGAGAAAATAGAAGACAAATACTGAGAAAATTAAAGACAAATACTGAGATAATAGAAGACAAATACTGAGATAATAGAAGACAAATACTGAGATAATCGAAGACAAATACTGAGATAGTAGAAGACAAATACTGAGATAACAGAATACAAATACTGAGATAATAGAAGACAAATACTGAGATAATAGAAGACAAATACTGAGATAATAGAAGACAAATACTGAGATAATTGAAGACAAATACTGAGAAAATAGAAGACAAATACTGAGAAAATAGAAGACAAATACTGAGAAAATAGAATACAAATACTGAGATAATGGAAGACAAATACTGAGACAATATAATACAAATACTGAGATAATAGAAGACAAATACTGAGATAATAGAAGACAAATACTGAGATAATTGAAGACAAATACTGAGATAATAGAAGACAAATACAGAGATAATAGAAGACAAATACTGAGAAAATAGAAGACAAATACTGACACAATAGAAGACAAATACTGAGACAATAGAAAACAAATACTGAGACAATCGAAAACAAATACTGAGACAATAGAAGACAAATACTGAGAAAATAGAAGACAAATACTGACACATTAGAAGACAAATACTGAGACAATAGAAAACAAATACTGAGACAATCGAAAACAAATACTGAGACAATAGAAGACAGAGATAATAGAAATACTGAGACAATAGAAGACAGAGATAATAGAAGACAAATACTGAGACAATAAAAGACAGAGATAATAGAAGACAGAGATAATAGATGACAAATACTGAGACAATAAAAGACAGAGATAATAGAAGACAGAGATAATAGAAGACAAATACTGAGACAATAGAAGACAGAGATAATAGAAGACAAATACTGAGACAATAGAAGACAGAGAAAATAAAAGACAGAGACAATAGAAGACAAATACTGAGACAATAGAAGACAGAGATAATAGAAGACAAATACTGAGAAAACAGAAGACAAATACTGAGATAATAGAAGACAGATATAGAGATAATAGAAGACAAATACTGAGAAAATAGAAGACAAATACTGAGATAATAGAAGACAAATACTGAGATAATAGAAGACAGAGATAATAGAAGACAAATACTGAGATAAAAGAAGACAAATACTGAGATAATAGAAGACTGATACAGAGATAATAGAAGACAAATATTGAGAAAATAGAAGACAAATACTGAGATAATAGAAGACAAATACTGAGATAATAGAAGACAGAGATAATAGAAGACAAATACTGAGACAATAGAAGACAGAGATAATAGAAGACAAATACTGAGACAATAGACGACAGAGATTATAGAAGACAAATACTGAGAAAATAGAAGACAAATACTGAGATAATATAAGACAAATACTGAGATAATAGAAGACAAATACTGAGATAATAGAAGACAGATACAGAGATAATAGAAGACAAATACTGAGAAAATAGAAGACAAATACTGAGATAATAGTAGACAAATACTGAGATAATAGAAGACAATTACTGAGATAATAGAAGACAAATACTGAGATAATAGAAGACAAATACTGAGATAATAGAAGACAAATACTGAGATAATAGAAGACAAATACTGAGATAATAGAAGACAAATACTGAGAAAATAGAAGACAAATACTGAGATAATAGAAGACAAATACTGAGATAATAGAAGACAAATACTGAGAAAATAGAAGACAAATACTGAGATAATAGAAGACAAATACTGAGATAATAGAAGACAAATATTGAGAAAATAGAAGACAAATACTGAGAAAAAAAGAAGACAAATACTGAGATAATAGAAGACAAATACTGAGATAATAGAAGACAAATACTGAGATAATAGAAGACAAATACTGAGATAATAGAAGACAAATACTGAGAAATTAGAAGACAAATACTGAGATAACAGAAGACAAATACTGAGAAAATAGAAGACAAATACTGATATAATAGAAGACAAATACTGAGATAATAGAAGACAAAGACTGAGAAAATAGAAGACAAATACTGAAATAATAGAAGACAAATACATAATACTGAGTATAATAGAAGACAAAAATGAGAAGACAAATACTGAGATAATAGAAGACAAATACTGAGATGAGATAAATAGATAGAGAAAAGACAAATACTGAGAAAATAGAAGACAAATACTGAGAAAATAGAAGAAAAATACTGAGATAATAGAATACAAATACTGAGATAATAGAAGACAAATACTGAGAAAATAGAAGACAAATACTGAGAAAATAGAAGACAAATACTGAGACAATAGAAGACAAATACTGAGAAAATAGAAGAAAAATACTGAGATAATAGAATACAAATACTGAGATAATAGAAGACAAATACTGAGAAAATAGAAGACAAATATTGAGAAAATAGAAGACAAATACTGAGAAAATAGAAGACAAATACTGAGATAATAGAAGACAAATACTGAGAAAATAGAAGACAAATACTGAGAAAATAGAAGACAAATACTGAGAAAATAGAAGAAAAATACTGAGATAATAGACGAAAAATACTGAGATAATAGAAGACAAATACTGAGAAAATAGAAGACAAATACTGAGAAAATAGAAGACAAATACTGAGACAATAGAAGAAAAATACTGAGATAATAGAAGACAAATACTGAGATAATAAGACAAATACTGAGAAAATAGAAGACAAATACTGAGAAAATTGAAGACAAATACTGAGATAATAGAAGACAAATACTGAGAAAATAGAAGACAAATATTGAGAAAATTGAAGACAAATACTGAGAAAATTGAAGACAAATACTGAGATAATAGAAGACAAATACCGAGATAATTGAAGACAAATAATGAGATAATAGATAACAAATACTGAGATAATAGAAGACAAATACTGAGATAATAGAAGACAAATACTGAGATAATAGAAGACAAATACTGAGATAATCGAAGACAAATACTGAGATAGTAGAAGACAAATACTGAGATAACAGAATACAAATACTGAGATAATAGAAGACAAATACTGAGAAAATAGAAGACAAATACTGAGAAAATAGAAGACAAATACTGAGACAATAGAAGAAAAATACTGAGATAATAGAAGACAAATACTGAGAAAATAGAAGACAAATACTGAGAAAATTGAAGACAAATACTGAGGCAATAGAAGAAAAATACTGAGATAATAGAAGACAAATACTGAGATAATCGAAGACAAATACTGAGAAAATAGAAGACAAATACTGAGAAAATTGACGACAAATACTGAGATAATAGAAGACAAATACTGAGAAAATAGAAGACAAATACTGAGAAAATTGAAGACAAATACTGAGAAAATTGAAGACAAATACTGAGATAATAGAAGACAAATACCGAGATAATAGAAGACAAATACTGAGATAGAAGAAAAATACAGAGATAATAGAAGAAAAATACTGAGATAATAGAAGACCAATACTGAGATATTAGAAGACAAATACTGAGATAATAGAAGACAAATACTGAGATAATCAAAGACAAATACTGAGATAGTAGAAGACAAATACTGAGATAACAGAATACAAATACTGAGATAATAGAAGACAAATACTGAGAAAATAGAAGACAAATACTGAGAAAATAGAAGACAAATACAGAGAAAATTGAAGACAAATACTGAGATAATAGAAGACAAATACTGAGAAAAAAGAAGACAAATACTGAGAAAATTGAAGACAAATACTGAGATAATAGAAGACAAATACTGAGATAATCGAAGACAAATACTGAGATAGTAGAAGACAAATACTGTGATAACAGAATACAAATACTGAGATAACAGAAGACAAATACTGAGATAATAGAAGACAAATACGGAGATAATAGAAGACAAATACTGAGATAATTGAAGACAAATACTGAGAAAATAGAAGACAAATACTGAGAAAATAGAAAACAAATACTGAGAAAATAGAATCCAAATACTGAGATATTGGAAGACAAATACTGAGACAATAGAATACAAATACTGAGATAATAGAAGACAAATACTGAGATAATAGAAGACAAATACTGAGATAATAGAAGAAAAATACGGAGATAAAAGAAGACAAATACTGAGAAAATAGAAGACAAATACTGAGAAAATAGAAGACAAATACTGAGAAAATAGAAGACAAATACTGAGAAAATTGAAGACAAATACTGAGATAATAGAAGACAAATACAGAGATAATAGAAGACAAATACTGAGAAAATAGAAGACAAATACTGACACAATAGAAGACAAATACTGAGACAATAGAAAACAAATACTGAGACAATAGAAGACAGAGATAATAGAAGACAAATACTGAGATAATAGAAGACAAATACTGAGATAATAGAAGACAAATACTGAGATAATAGAAGACAAATACTGAGAAAATAGAAGACAAATACTGAGAAAATAGAAGACAAATACTGAGAAAATAGAAGACAAATACTGAGAAAATTGAAGACAAATACTGAGATAATAGAAGACAAATACAGAGATAATAGAAGACAAATACTGAGAAAATAGAAGACAAATACTGACACAATAGAAGACAAATACTGAGACAATAGAAAACAAATACTGAGACAATAGAAGACAGAGATAATAGAAGACAAATACTGAGATAATAGAAGACAAATACTGAGATAATAGAAGACAAATACTGAGAAAATAGAAGACAAATACGGAGACAATAGAAGACAAATACTGAGATAATAGAAGACAAATACTGAGATAATAGAAGACAAATACTGAGACAATAGAAAACAAATACTGAGACAATAGAAGACAGAGATAATAGAAATACTGAGACAATAGAAGACAGAGATAATAGAAGACAAATACTGAGACAATAAAAGACAGAGATAATAGAAGACAGAGATAATAGATGACAAATACTGAGACAATAGAAGACAGAGATAATAGAAGACAGAGATAACAGAAGACAAATACTGAGACAATAGAAGACAGAGATAATAGAAGACAAATACTGAGAAAACAAGACAAATACTGAGATAATAGAAGACAGATACAGAGATAATAGAAGACAAATACTGAGAAAATAGAAGACAAATACTGAGATAATAGAAGACAAATACTGAGATAATAGAAGACAAATACTGAGAAAACAAGACAAATACTGAGATAATAGAAGACAAATACTGAGATAATAGAAGACAAATACTGAGAAAATAGAAGACAAATACTGAGAAAATAGAAGACAAATACTGAGATAATAGAAGACAAATACTGAGATAATAGAAGACAAATACTGAGATAATAGAAGACAAATACTGAGAAAATAGAAGACAAATACTGAGATAATAGAAGACAAATACTGAGATAATAGAAGACAAATACTGAGAAAATAGAAGACAAATACTGAGATAATAGAAGACAAATACTGAGATAATAGAAGACAAATACTGAGATAATAGAAGACAAATGCTGAGATAATAGAAGACAAATAGATGTGGGACTCATGGACAGAACTTGACAAATACCAGTAACTTTTTTTTTTAAATTTCTTTGAGGTTTTTGCCTTCTTGTGGCGATGCACTGTCCTTTCAACCTAGACCGAAGACCGTCGGTTATATGAGTGCGCAATACAATAAAGGGAGCTCGCTTGCAGTACTGACTAATACTAAGCCCTGAAAAGGAATACTAGTTTCTTTAATCAGGTAGCACGGGGAAGGTCTTAAAATGACTGTTCTCTACCTTGTGGTGCGAAGAGAACTGGAAAAAACAAAATGAAGAGAGAGAGGGATAGAGAGAGAGAAGGACACAGAGAAAGAGAAACGCCCACAAAACACATCGTGAATATAACTAGATGTAGTAGCAGTCGTAGCCCCTTTAGTCATAAATGACTATGGGAATGCGCCCCTGAGGTGACAGCCCTGACGTTCCTTTCGGCATGTTCTCTTCTCTTCTGCTTGTTGTGAGAGCTTCTTGTCTTCCAATCTGAGGTGGCACCGTAGGGAGCATTACGACTTGGAGCGAGCGGCAGCTTCATCCTCCCAGGTTGCTGGATTTATGTCCAGTGCCTTCATGTCTATCTTGCACACATCTTTGAACCTCAGCTGCGGTCGCCTGGCTGTTATTTTGCCATCTGCCAGTTGTCCGTAGAAGATATCTGTAGGGATGCGACCATCTTCCATGCTGCGAACATGGCCAAGCCAGCGCTGTCTAAGCAATGTATACATGATTTGAAGGCCAAGAGTGTACGTCTGAATAGGTCAAAGAACTAAGTAATAGCCTGGGTTACAACGACAAGAACGTTCGTCAGGGACACTTGATCGAAAACAGAAGACAAAGAAAGTGTCACATAATTGGGTTCGCTCTCTTTTCCTCTCCGGCAGTATTGTTATTTTAGAGTCATTGTTTGCACTTCTTCTCCGTTATAATTCGTCTTGTCTGTTTACCTGACCATCCCTGCTGAGAGAGTAGACAGATGATGCAATATTGACCGATAGGCATGTTGGTAAAATTCTCGTGTACGAAACCGTGGCCGCGTCGGATTAGCACGACGTACGCCCAGAAAGTTTATTTAGCGCTGATATGGCGATCCGGATTCCCAAATTACTGTTGTGAAGAGTCGCAGCCCAGATGGTTACATGAGGGTCTGTGTTTGCACAAGGATGGGGAGATAAATTACCCGTATGCAGACATATTACAGACATGCACATGAAAGACGGAATGTTGTAATAACTTCCGGACCGAAGTGTTACAAGGACATTATTTGTGATAATGTAGGGAGTTGTAGTGCAATCATTACCGCGAATGGACGGATATAACAACTCCTTATACGGAAAATGACCTTTTAAATAACATGCAGAATTTTCCTATGAGGAATGTTTTTGAATAGACGACGTCAAACCACGCATGATTGTAACTATTGGCCGGTATTTGGAATGTAGGCATAACAAAATTTCTTATTGGAGCCTGGTCTAATAGTAAACAACAACGTGCGTGGGGCGAAAGTTGCAATATAACCTGCCACTTTTGCAAGTTTAGAGCACAGTGAAAATTCGCCTCGTCAAGAATCAGACCTGTCAGAGTTAAGAATAGAATCAGAATCCCTTTATCGGACCAGACTTGATTGAGCCTCTTGAGGACTTAAAAGTCCAGGAAAACTCTACCATTATTAGCAAGGAAAACCGGAATATGAGGAATCTGAACACGGAGTCAAAGTGGGAACGTATTGTAAAGTAACAACACCGCAGAACACGTGTAAGAGGCATCTTCAACAAGTTGCCTTAACTATTTCTCTGAGTCAGAAGTCAGTAAATGATCCCAAAAACATTTTGGGGTAAGTTGTACATTTATAATTCTATATTTTGCATTATTAACACGTGAAATAATATGTATATATTGACAAGTGAACATTAATATGTGAAAATTGCTAGTGGATATCCAAGTCATTTGAGGCTGGCAACCTCAGCATGTATAATGATGATTTCATGAACCAGCACTGCAAATAGAGAACTAAAAGCAGGGGTAGTCCCAAGTTCCATATGGAGCAGGGGGGAACGATGAAATAATGATGTACATACTTATTATATTATTAACCTTTTCAACCAGTGTAAGGGTAAATATAAATCTATTCAACCTAAATGTAATGAATGTTTTTCCGCTCAGTGGGATTAATATTAATTCTCAGCGAGTGTAACAGTTCTGAGGTAGATGGAATAGCGGAATAGGAAGAGGGAGACACATAAGTATGTGTCGAGAAACTCAATACTCAGAGGGTATTTGTTTCTCGTCTTTTGTAATACTAGTCGGTGGTACTAACTGAGGGTACTATCTCTGGAACATGTGAGGGTATAAGTGGCCTGAAGTCGACGGTAGACACCATCATCAGACGGGTCTTAGAGACGCGTGACCAGCTTGGTAGTTACTCCATGACACTTCTTGGAACGTGCTACAACTTTCAAACTTGACCAGTGACGAGTGTGATCCAGTCCTCTATCTGCAAAGACCCAAACATCAGCTGGAGCAGAACCTCATTGGCAGCTAAGTAGAAACATAAAAGCTGTCGAGTGAACTCTTAACCCATACTCCATAACATCGCTCGATGACTATTATTTGTTAAAGAATTATTCAGTTTTCAAACTGTTAACTATAATTTATTATTAAATTTGTTACTTGTATTAAGACAAATCTAAAGTTGATTTAATCATTTTGAATGTACTACATCCGTATGTCTCAAACAATTTCTTAAATACACTTTAACAGAGCGATACAATAATAAGAGGAATTTCGCTGAATTAACTCAGCTGGTGGCATTAACGAGCTAACGAATTATAAGAAAACCATATCCTTCACAAACGTTGATGGCAGACACTAGAGTTAACATTTACTCAGCCTCATGCAGCATTGTTCTCGTTTTTCTGAATATCTTGTGAAAACTACCTTGAGGTAGAAGCATCATTACCCTTCTACCTACAACTCTGACAAGAGTAATCTTGTGCGAAGGTAGACACCTTTGAAGACCCACATTATTTACTCTTGAATTTTGGCCACTGTTGGACCACTACTGCAGAGCTAAGGTGAGGCAACCCGTGACATTCATATGTATGTGTTATTATTACATATCATCACTTTTCAGCTCCACTAGGAGCATAGGCCTTCAACACATTTATGATGTCCCGTGCTATCAGCTCAAGGTCTTCAGTGTCTTCTTCATACCCTTCATGTCTGTCTCCAGTTCTCTTCACCATTTGCTCCTTCATCTCCCTATACCTCTCTTACCCTGGGGTATGCCAGAACAAGTTCTTCATGGTAATTCTACCAACAGGTCTTCTCAATGTCTGTACTATCCATTCCCAGCGTCTTCTCATATTATTAAAGATACTTTCATAACAGATAGGGTCGTAGGGAAATCGAAGTGTTAGAGACTTCGCTATACTAAGTCCAGTTTTTTAAATGAGGTTTGGCTGACCAGTTCCCTTCTTTGCACCCCTTGCCATCCCCAACCCAAGAGCAGAGCCAGGAACCCATTTACAGCTGAATTGACTCGATCGGGACGCTACCAGGTTTCTAATTAAAACGTATGACAACCTAGTACATCAGGTAGATTGCCGAGTTAGAAAGGAAGTGTAAGAAATATGTTTACCTTTAAATTTTCGTTACCTGTGTGGCATGTGAAGTATTTTGATAAATTCGTGGACTGGTTATTTGGATGTTTTGTCCTGGCAAAGGGGCGACCGACCCCAACCAGGCGCGTCCACGGGTGGCGGATAGTGGAACGACCTCCAGATATGGTGTGTCAGCTGCGAATTAAGTCAGCATTGCTGGACGAATAAGCAGTCGTGGACCAAACGGCGATGTCCTCCCAGCAGGACGGGGAGGGGTAACAGGTGGCACTGATACCCCCACTGAAATCCCCCATATGTCCTATGACGGGTGCATCAAGCGAGTAAGAGCCGCTATAAGCTCTAGCCACGGGGAAGGTAAACCTCGGTAAATAAACCAATCTGCTGCCTTGCAGCTACCACCGGGAGATGGAAAGGCTATGGGAGACAACCCTGAACAACAAACACAACCCGGCCTGCCGAAGACGGAGTGTGTTAGCTACGGCGCAGACACCGGGAAAAATTATGACACACACGCTTTTGCGGTATGGAGTCATGCGACAATCTCGACTTACGTCATGGCGTCGCTCCTATCAGCTACACTCGGGGAGGAGCGGAGCCGGGCCCCTAGCTTCGAAAGGGCCCACCCAAGCAACCGGTGCCTTTGCCAACCAAATGGTCGGGGGAAGGCAAAGTAGAGCAACTGACCAACCAACCCACTATCTTACAGTGGCTCAGTGGAATGCAGAAGGAGTGAGGAACAAGAAACCGGAGTTACAAGAATTCCTCAGGGAAAATAACATTGATATAATCTGCATCCAAGAAACTCACCTAAAAGATACCCAACGATTCTTTGTACGTGGATACCAATCCTTCCGTCAAGACAGGGCAAAAAGAACTAAGGGAGGAATCCTCACACTGATTAAAACCTCAATCCCAGCAGTAGAGACACACAGATCTGGTGAGGACGAACTTGAATACATAACAGTCCAACTACTGCTGCCCAGTGGAGACTTAATGATCACAAACTGCTACAGCCCTCCAACCACAACTCTGGAGCTACACAAATTGAAGCTTGCAGCATCGAGACACCTCATTATGGGTGACTTCAATAGCCACTCACCCAGCTGGGGCTATGACGCAACAGATCCAAGAGGAGAAGAGGTGGAAGATTGGATGGTAGAGAATAAACTAATTCTAATAAACCAACCAGAGGATAAGCCCACCTTCTAATCCAGAGTATGGAAAACAACGAGCACACCAGATCTTGCTATGGCTACAGATGACATACATCGACTCACCACCAGAACAGTAAATACTCAACTTGGGGGAAGTGACCATGTACCAGTCACATTACAGATATCTGAGATAAGAAGTGCAGGAGAAATCAATATGTCTCATAGCTGGAATTTCAAAAAAGCAAACTGGGGATTTTTTAAAGAACAAGCCGACAATTTCTGTCAGAACATTGCCCACTCAAATAACATCAATAAAAACATCTCCATCATCAGTGAGGCAATCATCCAAGCAGCAAAGAAGTCAATTCCACGAGGTAAACGACGAGACTACAAACCATACTGGAGTGACAACCTGGGAAAACTCCATAGTGAATTAAATAAAGCACGGGAAACTATGGAGCAAAATCCCACATTAGAGAACACACAGAGGCACAACAGCATAAAACAAGCTTTCAATGAACAAAAGAAAGCTGAAATCCAAAGGAGCTGGCACCAGAAGACCAGCAGTCTCAACATGGAAAAGGACTCAAGCAAGCTATGGAATCTGACAAGAGTGCTAAATGAAGAAACAACAACCAGCTACTGTAAGACTGTCATCAAGGAAAATGAAAAATACCACACAGGAAAGATGGCAGCAAACATCCTGGCAGATTTCTACAAGGAAGAAAGCACCACATCACTTTCACATGCACGGATCCAAGAAGTACGTAAGGAAGTAAAAGAAAAACTGAAGCACCAAAACCCAGATATCTGCATGAAGTCACCCCTTACTATGAGAGAACTCAGTGCTGCCATAACAAAACTAAAGAACAGAAAAGCTCCAGGAAAAGATGGCATCACAAATGATATGATCAAGAACCTTGGACCTGTAGCCAGGCACAAGCTCCTCCTAATCTTCAATCAGTCATGGAGTACTGGAAAATTTCCAGATCAATGGCGAGAAGCAATCATTGTTCCCATCAGAAAGAAACAAAAGGAGAAAACAAGCAAGTCCAGCTACCGACCAGTTAGCCTACTGAGCTGTCTGGGTAAGGTAATGGAAAGAATGGTGAACTCAAGATTACTGAAACATCTGGAAAAACACCATCTGCTTGATAACACACAGTCAGCATTTAGGAAAAATCGCAGCACCGAAGACCAACTAGTATATCTAGCCCAGGAAGTAGAAAATGCCTTTCAGGAGAAAAAGAAAGTACTGGCGGTTTTTGTAGACTTGACAAAAGCCTTTGATAAGGTATGGAAAGAAGGACTCCTCCTTAAGATGCTCAACAGCAAAATTGAAGGGAGAATGTTCAACTGGATACGGGACTTTCTTCGATATCGCACAGCAAGAGTAAAACTTGACGGGAAACTGAGCCATCGCGTCACTCTACAACAGGGTGTGCCACAAGGAGGAGTTATCTCCCCCACACTTTTTATCATATATATAAATGATATTGCAGAGAAACTGTCCGGGCATATCTCCAGGGCTCTTCATGCTGACGATTTTGCTGCCTGGTCTGCTGCTGAACATTTGCCTACTGCGAAGTTCAGGATGCAAGCTGCGCTAAATACCATCGGTAAATGGGCATCAGATTGGGGAGTACAGATAAACCTCTCCAAGACAGTAGCAACCTGCTTCTCTCTGTCAAATCGCCGAGAAACGATCAAACTGCAGCTAAATGGAAGTGAACTTCCAATCGAGGAAAACCCAACATACCTAGGAGTCAAGTTGGATAAGAGACTCACCTGGAAGCCGCACATAAAAGCAGTAGAACAGAGAGCAATAAGAAAGCTCTCTATTATGAAGAAACTGGCTGGCACAAGTTGGGGGGCAAATACCAACATACTTAAAAAAGTCTATACAGGCACAGTCAGACCTGTACTTGAATATGGCATGTCAGCCTGGGCCACAGCATCTAAAACAAACACAGAATGTCTAGGGAAAGTGCAAAATTCAGGCCTTAGACTAATCACTGGAGGGATGAAGACTTCTCCAATCCAGGAAATGGAGCGATACATCAACATCCGCTCTCTTGATGACAGACGTGAGGAAAAGGTATTCACTCACAGTGAGAAGCTTCTACGAATGCCAAGTCATCCAATGCATGCCAAACTCCATAGTGTGACAAAGAACAGGCTGAAAAGAACCAGCTTCCTAAACATCTCCAAACATCTGCATCGATGCCATGAAGACCTCCTCCCAAATCGATCTACTGAGATTGAAATGTTAATTGATTACGAGGAGCCAGACGACTGCCATGGAAATATATCTATCATCACTGAAGTCCCTGAAATAAAAAAGAAAGGCCACCTGACCCCTCAACAACTAAAAACTTTGGCTCAAGAAATGATTGAAGAAAAGTACAACCCGAAGGAGTGGACACATGTATACACAGATGGATCTGCTGAGGGGGCAGTAAAGAACGGTGGAGGAGGCATTTTTATAAGATTCCTAAATGGAAAGATCATCCGAAAGGCCTTCCCAACTGGAAAGATCTCCTCCAATTTTAGGGCAGAAGCTATGGTACTACTGCAAGCCCTGAAGATCCTCACTAGACCTGAACAGCAGCCACAAGCTAAGATAGTAATCTTCACTGACTGCAGATCATTACTTGAATCAATACAAAACACCAGAAATGATAACATGATGAATGAGATCAGATCTGAGCTTAACATCATCCAAAGGTCATCAACCATTGCCCTTCAGTGGTTACCTGCCCATTGTGGAATAGCTGGTAATGAGAAAGCAGATGCTCTATCAAGAAGTGGCAGTAAAATGGAACAATACAGCCACCCATTGCCCTATCGGGAAGCAAAAACCATCATCCACAACAAGAACAAAAATCAGTGGAAGGAGGAAGGGGATATATACAGCAGAGATGACCCAATCCACCACCTAAACAGACACCAACAGACGACAATTTTCCGCCTGAGAACTGGTCACTGCAGATTACTTGGACATCTCTATCGCCTCAAGATATCCCACACGAATGAATGCCCATGTGGAACTGATATCCAGACTCCAGAACACATTCTCCAGAACTGTCCAACCCATGATAAATTGCGACGTGCGACCTGGCCAAAAGGTGATGAGCTCCAGCAGAAGCTATGGGGCTGCCGCGCCGACCTGGAAAAGACTGTGGACATCGTCCTGGCGACAGGCCTACAGATTTAGCATGACTACAAACCGAACGCAGAAGAAGAAGAAGAATGATGTTTTGTTTGGCAAACTATGTTTGTTCTTTGCTGCGTTCCCTAATATATGTCATATGATATATGTGTGATGTATTCGTGTTTTGCTTTTCATTGATTAGTTACTGCTACGTGAGTATCTCGTACTACATGCATGAGGAAGCACTACATATCTATATACTTTTATCAGAACTCCCGAAAACCGAAATGTTCTGAAAATCGAAACGTTTCTTTGGGCGACTTTGAGCTATTTTGGGCGAACTGGGATAATGTGAGCGATTAGGGCTACTTTTCAAACGCGATTTTAGGCCACATATGAAAACAAAACAAAACAAAACAAACAAAACAAAAAAACAGCGTTGTCCTCGAGGATTTCGGATAAAAAGAAACGGATTTTATTTTATTATTTTTTTGTTGGATCTCGCCAGAGACCCCCGGGAACTACACAGGGTAGACTAACAGCAAAAATAATTGAAAATAATTTATAACTAGTGGAATAAGTGAAAAGGTCCTTATGAGCTGGTCATAAATAGTGTAGGATCGTAAACTGTATGTGAAACAAATGTGACAAGGTTATGCAACAGTACGTTTAACAGCATAAGACAAATATTAACATCCAAATTAATACAAAACAAATTACAAATGGGAATTATTAAATGTTATACATCTTTATTACATAGCATCTAACACCATCATCATCACCACCATCAACATTACCATTATCATAATAATCATCATCACCACCAAAATCATCATCATCACTATCATCATCATCACCACCACCACCTTCATCACCATTATCATCACCCCCATCATCATCAACATTATCATCATAATCATCATCACCACTACCACAATCATCATTACCATCATCATCAACACCACAATCACCTCATCACCATTGTGACGATATTTGTGTATGTCCTCCTACATTCTTCGTTCTCTCCTGCATTACCGATTTATTTCTGTATTTTCCGTCACTGATCGTCCTATTATTTTGCATATTTTATGCACCTACATTTTTGCCTAGTCACTCCCATACTTGTTTACGTTTCGCCATGTGAATCGTAGTATTACAAGGCTAATTAGACAGGTCAGCGGATCATACCTTTGTGACGAAATGGCTGTCCCTGTCCTCACACCTTCAGCCCTCCGGCAGTAAACTTCTTTTCTTCATATTTCTTCATAATTCACTTGTTATTTGGCAATTCTTTTGCTCTTTCATTCATTTTACTCTTTATGCTGGACATAGCAATGGGAAAGTCTCTAACACGCCACTCCCCTATGGCAGTATTTGCTACGGGAGTAATTCGTATCTTATTGTTTACCACTCCTCAGACGTATTATCGTAACAATACCCAGTCGTCAGACCGGTCACCCGCTTATCTCTTTGGATCCGTCTGACCACCTGTGGAAACATTTCAGTCAAACATTTGACCCCTTGGAAAGATGTTGATCGTGTTGACACAAGCTTGTATTGTGCGTACGATAAAAGAAGACAACACTGTCTGAACAGACATCTGTCTGGCGGAGGCACGCAGATAAAGGGGATAATTAGATAATCTGTCGGAACAGACATCTGGGCGGAAGACATTACGCCAGGAAAACACGGTCACAATATTGTGACAGACAGAGGTACGCCGGAAGTCTTATGTAACGATATGACATCACTGTTGTAAGAGGCCACGCGTGTATATTACATTTAATATTTGCAAATACGCGTGGGATGAGTAATGATAAACTTCCCCATCCAAACAGTGCTAGATAGATTTGATTGGTTCACAGAGTCTACATTGGATTTGATTGGGACGTTCGGCAGAAACACAGCTGGGATTTGAAACTAAGGAGTGTGAGATATACTGTATAAATCAGATATAGAGCAAACCAGTTTTCCCAGGCCAGGAATTCGCAGAACATCAGCCGTCAGAGGAATTAACTCATATTTCCAAGACCAAGTCATAAGAGGAATTATACAAACAGTTTTCCCAGGCCAGGGATTTGCAGAACACCAGCCGTCAGAAGAATTAACTTATATTTCCAGACCTAAGTGATCTCGAAGCTCTAATACAGAGCTGTGTGTGGTGAAAAATTCTAAATCCACATATATAAATTAGACCATAAATGTAAAGTAGAACGAAATAATACAAAAGAAAGAAGCATGGTGAAAGACCAGTGCTTTTCCAATAGCGCTTCCGTTTTATAACGCCATAATGACTGAACAAGAGACCCTCCTTTTTCTATTTCGTCTGCATAAACTGTAACGCGTCCACGTACGATAGTAAAAGCCTACACGCGTTTCTAAAAATAAAACTGGTACTATATTTCTTGGACGACCTTGATAGACACAATGCTTAATGACCTAGATATAATATTACATTAATGTCATTATACACACTACGTAACCTAAAAGACAGACGGGCTTAGAAGAGAGAGAGAGAGAGAGAGAGAGAGAGAGAGAGAGAGATGCACGGAGGAACGCATGCAATTGTCCCACGTCGTCTCGCGATTAAAAGTGAATGCCAATCCCACGCGAAAGGCATGAAGACCTGATTTTTTTTCAAATAAACAGTGATAAAAAACACTAACGATACGAGGTTAGGTTTTGAAAACAGGTTTAAGCTCTTATTGGGAAACCTGACATTCTACTGATTTATGTCTAAGCTCCTGACATTAGTCTGACAGTACAGAAGACATCCCCTAGTATGGAAGTGAGGAGGTGGTAACAGCACGACTATCCTAGAATAATACATATTTTGAACGAAGCCATTTAGCCCCATTAAACTTATATATTTGGGTGCCTTAGGACTTGCTGACAAAGAATATGTTATGTGTTACGCAAATAGTCTAGTACTAACAAATTGAAGCCAAAATACTATAGTGGGGTTGTCTGACAGCACAAGATCATTTTGCTCATAATGGCATGTTTGAACAACACTGCTTTAGGGGAAATGAGGCCAACAAGTTAGATATGATTTGATTGGCTGTAGTCATATGTACGGCGAAACCTTATTGGTCTAACTGCAAATACAATTATGGTTGTTAATGGCAACTTATAGGATGGATAGTTTTTTTCAAAGGCTCATGTAAACATGGTCTCATTGGTTAGAACGTTCGATATAGGCAAATAGAGGCGTCAGTTCCGGGCCATTTTTGAAAATAAATCTTGTGAAAACGAAGTGCGTTGAGAGCAGGCTAAGAAATTTCTAATAACGGAAAAGCCTGGACAGAGGCAGATCAAAATTGTGCCAGAATTCATCGCCAGTCAACGTTACTTGTTTAATATTTCCATGAATTGTGGTAAGCTAGACTTATTTCCTATATATATATATATATATATATATATATATATATATATATATATATATATATATATATATATATATATATATATGTTATATGAAAATTGAATATGAAATGATAAATTGTGTCTGTATGTGTGTGGTTCAGTAGCAAACAGAAGGCAAAGCCTAGATATTGCTCCACCATGTAAAAGCTTGTCAGAGAGGAGTATAACTGCATAGGCATATATGGGATTGCCAAATAGTAACATGACACCTATCCTATTGTATAGAAGGAATTAACGCTGGAATTGCAGAGGCGTTGTAACCATTAGGAAGAGGAATACTGGTGTATATTGTCACATGAGAAGTTAGCAGTTGGCCTACAGCGCTGAACTCTGTGTTTGTAATGTCCTGTACTTCAGTGTGGAAATATATTATAAATTAGTTCTGAAGAAGGAGGTACAACCTTCTTATTTCAGGGACCGTGGTACTGAAGTATTAGAGCAGCACCTGGTCTGAGTTTTGCTGGATCCAGAGGGCTGGCAGCAGACTCCTTGTCCAAGATATCGACCAGTGGTGTATTTTAAGATAACTGAGAAGCAAGCGAGCAGAGGAGACAGTTTCCTGCCGCCGACACATCAGATAAGAATGTGTCAGCCAGAGCAGCTCACCCTTGTATAACCCACCTTAAAATTGACTATAATACTAAATTAAGAGGAACAGTAATTATTTTACAAATAAAACGAAACTGTGAACCCTTCAATCTTATTTCCACCAGTAACAAACACATGAAGTCGTGATGACAAACAACAACCTAGCTTCAAAAGCCAGTATTACCTCATAATACTATATCACAACCATACACACATATTATAATAATATTACATGTCAGGACAAAGATCCTTTGTATAAAGTTTGTACATAAACATTGTGTTTACATTTGATTGTGATTCCTGATTCACTCTGTAGTTGGATCAGGATATCTATTCTTGAAAGAAATTAATACATAATTTAAACTCTAACACTTGACTTACTTAAGCTAGTCTTCTAGAGTGTTATATGTATGTGCTTGTCATAGTGTTGTAAAGTGTTGTGGAAATTAATAAAAGTGTTTATCTGTCTGTTGGTTGTTGTGAACTTACACTTCATCATTATCATAACCCTAGACATTCAACGTAGTCATCACAATATTCCAGAATAAGTCTGATTGAGGTCTAAATGTGGTAGCAAAGTAAGGTCATCTGTAACACATCACACTTATTAGATACAGATACCTTCACAGCTGATCTCAGTACACTAAGTCCCCTATAAATATTTATATAATCCCAACTTACCACATATATTGGGGTCCTGTCCGGGATTTTGAATCCTCTCCTATTACATATATTGGGGGTAATTCACTTCTGGGAATTATAAAAATTAAAAAGGTATTCTTGGGTGGAAAATAAATAAGGTTGAGCTCTCAGTGCTTGTGGTTGTCCTTGGTTTAATTAGTCATAGATTGAAGTGTTTAGTTAAACATTGTATAAATTTGCCTGTTAGAAAATGGCAGACCTGGCGAAATTTCGATCTGCTGCTGTGCAGGCTGCTAAAGAGTTGGGAATGGACGAGGAAGTTATGATTGCTTATGTCACAACTGAATGTGACAAATTTATTGAACGCGAAGAAAAAAGATTAGAAAAAGAGGCTGAAAGAAAGTTAGAAGCTGAAAAGGAAATTAAGAGGTTGCAGATTGAGGCTGACAAAGAGGCTAAGGCATTGGAGGCAGAAAAAGAGATTAAAAGGCTCCAGTATGAAGAGAAGAAGCTGGAGGCAGAAAGAGAAGAAAAGAGACAAGCTACAGAAAGAGAAGAAAAGAGACAAGCTACAGAAAGAGAAGAAAAGAGACAGGCTGCGGAAGGGGAGGCAGAAGAAAAAAGATTGACTGCCGAAAGGGAGGCAGAAGAAAAAAGATTGACTGCCGAAAGGGAAGCAGCAAAGGAGGAGAAAAGATTACAGAGGGAGCATGAGTTACGACTAAGGGAGTTGGAATTTCAAGGCCATGCTCCTGAAAATGGTGCCAGTCCCTTTACCTCCGATGCCACTGCTAGTCAGGGAGCCTCAACCTCAGCTATGAGCTTTCATTTAGATCATTTTGTTGAGAAAGACGATGATATTGAGAGCTATCTAAATAGATATGAACTGTTAGCTACCACGTATGGGTTAGAGAGAGAAAGGTGGAGCTTAAAGTTATCACAAGGGCTTCGTGGTACAGCTTATGATGTTTTTGCCAAAATGAGCAGAGATGATCAAGAAAATTATGACATGTTAAAGCAGGCTCTTTTGTTAAGATATGAAAAGAATGGAGAATTTTATAGAAAAAAGTTCAGGAATGCTAAACTACTGTCAGGTGAGACATATCACCAGTTCTCTGCACGGTTAGAGACATACTTGGAGAAATGGACTTCTCTGGGGAAAACCCAAGATCTTAAGGAAATGATGCTTATAGAACAATTAAGAGAGTCCATGGCTCCAGACCTGAGAAAGTTTCTCATGGAACAAGGTGCAGAGAGGCTGGGTGAGTTACTAAATGTTGCTGAAAGATATCAGGCAGCTCAAGCAAAGGTAACAGGTAATAAAAAGAAACAGGTAGACAATTTTAAGGCACCACAAAACTTTAATAAGTTTGATCATAGAGAGCATAACAAAGGTAAGCACCAGTTTGATAGGCCACGGTATGAAAATAAAAATAAAACCCCACAATTCGATGAAAGGAAATTTGATGAAAGAAAATCTTTCAACCAAGGAAGGAAGTGGTGTAAAAACTGGCTGAGCGAGTGTGGATCGAAATGGGAAGGCAAACCCAGTCCTTAAAAATGCCGTGCAGAAGTCGGATGTGTCGACCGAAAGGTGCAGATATCACAGCTACGTTGTAAACAGACACAACGCAACCACCGTCCTTTTCAGGGCGAACGAAGAAGAAGAAGAAGAAGACCTGGTGCAAGCAGATCAATACACCACAGAAATAGTGGAGATTCAAGCTGCAACCAAGGAAATAGCGACCATGACACTCCCTATCGCTAAAATACATGTGAAAACGCGATATGTGGAGGGAGTAATCAAAGCAGCAGTGCTAAATGAGCCAATCTACCCTCTGATATTGGGGTGTAGATATGTCTTCCTGGGGAATCCCAAGAGACCTGTGGTATTGGCAACAGTGCAGACCAGATCACAGTCTAAAAAGGAGGAGGATAATCCAATAAATACTCATCCAGATGAGATGAGGAAGGCACAGGCGGAGGACAAAACATTCAAGCCGTGTTTCAAGAAATTGCCCAAATGTCATACACCTCCAGGCAAGGGAGAATTTTATACGAAGAACAAATTGATTTATAGGAAGGCTGGATCTGAATCCAATGGTCACGGACAGCTGGTCCTTCCCACTTCATATAGGACTAAAGTGTTGGAACTAGGGCATGCGATTCCCTTCAGTGGTCATATGGGGATCAGCGCAACAGGACAGCGTAAAGCTTGTCACTATTTCTGGCCAGGGATAACTGAAGATATCAAAAGATATGTAAAATCCTGTCCAGAGTGCCAACGAGTAGCACCTAAGCATTGGACTGCACCAGCAACTCTGGGGAAAATGCCCATAGTGGGAACACCCTTTGAGAGAGTTGCCGTGGACATTGTGGGACCTCTCACTCGAACCAAGAGGAGGAACAGCTACATTCTGACTCTGGTGGACACCTGTTCTATGTGGGGAGAGGCGGTAGCCCTGTCATCCATTGACTCTAAACATGTGGCAGAGGCATTACTCACAATTTTCACAAGGTTAGGCTTTCCCAATCAAATCTTGACTGATAATGGCTCTCAGTTCAAGGGGAAACTAACAGAAGAAGTTTTCAGGATCTTTCAGGCCAAACACTTCCATTGTAGCTTGTACCATCCCCAAGGAAACGGCCAAGTGGAAAGATCTAATGGTACTTTGATGTCGATCCTGAGAAAGTTGGCACATGAAAAACCAGATACATGGGACCAGTACCTTCACGCCGCCCTCTTTGCTTATCGGGAGGTACCCCATAGTTCAACCGGTATGGCCCCGGCAACATTATTATTTGGAAGGCCAATAAAAGGTCCACTCGAAGCTCTGTTAAGAACGTGGACTGATGAAAAGGCAGAGGAAAATATTACATCATCATACCAATATGTGAATGAGCTGACCACTCGCTTAAAAACTGGCTGGAAACTTGCCAATGAAAATTTGAGACAAGCCAGGAAACAACATGCTGCCTATTACAACAAGAAAGCTAAAGACAGGGATTTGGCTGTGGGAGAGAAGGTACTGCTTCTTCTACCCGGTAGCCAGAATAAGTTGCAAATTGGATGGCAAGGTCCATATACAGTTCTAGAGAAGGTGTCTAGAACAAATTATAAGATAGTTAAGAAGGGGAAAGAAAAAATCTATCATGTGAATCTACTGAAGAAATTTCTGGAAAGAGAAAATCAGGAAGAGACACATTTGTTGACCTTGTCTATTGCAATGGAGATGAAAAAGGAACCACTTTCATCATTTGAATATCCATTACACCCCTGTGAGACAGCTGCACAGGTGAAAATCAGTACACATTTAACGAAAGATCAGAAGGAGAGAGTGCAACAGGTTCTAGATGATCATACAGAGGTGTTAACGGACCGTCCGGGGCATACAAACTTATTGGAATATGATATGAAACTGATAGACCCCACACCTGTATGTATGAAAGCATATTCGATTCCTTTCGCTAAGGAGAAAGCTTTGAAGGAATCTCTTAAGAAAACCCTCTGGAGAACATAGACTCTGTACAGATTACAGGAGACTGAATGCTATCACAGAAGGTCAGGTGGATCCATTGCCGGATACAAATCAGCTGTTTGCCAGGCTGAATAAAGCTAAATATTTCTCAAAAGTGGATCTGAGCAAAGGCTACTATCAGATTCCAGTAAAGCCTGAGGTTAGACCTTATCTAGCTTTTAGTACCTCAGAGGGACACTATGAATTTAATAGATTGCCATTTGGATTGAAAAATGCGCCCAGTGTCTTCTCTAGAATGATGAGAAAATTGTTGGATCCTCTGAATAATCCATGTATAACAAACTTCATGGATGATATCCTTATAGCGACAGAAACATTTGAGGAACACATTGACTCTCTGAACATGTTGTTTGATCGACTTAAAGAAGCGAATTTGACAGCCCGACCAACCAAATGTTGCGTTGAATGTAAAGTATTAGAATTCTTGGGACACACAGTCCATCAGGGAAACATGACTCCTGACCCCAAGAACTTGGAGAAACTAAGAAAAGCCCCGAGGCCACAAACAAAGAAAGACGTGAGATCTTTTGTCTCATTATGTGGTTTCTACCAAAAGTATATCAAAAACTTTAATTCCATATGTGCACCGTTAACTGATTTGACACGCAAGGGAAATCCAGATCGAATTACCTGGACAGCACAGTGTGAATTAGCATACCAAGAATTGAAGGAAAAGCTCACCAGCAAACCTATTTTGAAATTACCTGACTTAAGTCAAGAATTCATTGTGAGAACGGATGCAAGTAATATCGGTTTGGGTGCTACCCTGTTACAGAAGTCGGATTCACTGGATGGGTAATTAACCCCAGTGGCATATGCTAGCAGAAAGTTGAATAAAGCTGAAAAAAATTATTCAACTAGCGAAAAAGAATGTCTTGCAGTAATATGGGCGATCAAGAAATTCAATATTTATCTGTATGGGAAGGCATTCAAGTTGCAAACGAATCACAAACCCCTGGCGTTTCTAGCCCAGGCTAGGCATGAAAATACGAGGTTACTCCGATGGTCATTGCTTTTGAAGCCATTTCAGTTCAGCATAGAATATATTTCTGGAAAAACTAACCTGGGTGCTGATTTCCTAAGCCGCCATCCGTGTGATGAGAATCACAGTGATCACCAGGAATAATATTAAATTTCTCTATGTGTATATACAATTATGGACTGACATATAATGTCTGTTTTAAATGGGGAGAATTTGTGGTGAAAAATTCTAAATCCACATATATAAATTAGACCATAAATGTAAAGTAGAACGAAATAATACAAAAGAAAGAAGCATGGTGAAAGACCAGTGCTTTCCCAATAGCGCTTCCGTTTTATAACGCCATAATGACTGAACAAGAGACCCTCCTTTTTCTATTTCGTCTGCATAAACTGTAACGCGTCCACGTACGATAGTAAAAGCCTACACGCGTTTCTAAAAATAAAACTGGTACTATATTTCTTGGACGACCTTGATAGACACACTGCTTAATGACCTAGATATAATATTACATTAATGTCATTATACACACTACGTAACCTAAAAGACAGACGGGCTTAGAAGAGAGAGAGAGAGAGATGCACGGAGGAACGCATGCAATTGTCCCACGTCGTCTCGCGATTAAAAGTGAATGCCAATCCCACGCGAAAGGCATGAAGACCTGATTTTTTTTCAAATAAACAGTGATAAAAAACACTAACGATACGAGGTTAGGTTTTGAAAACAGGTTTAAGCTCTTATTGGGAAACCTGACATTCTACTGATTTATGTCTAAGCTCCTGACATTAGTCTGACAGTACAGAAGACATCCCCTAGTATGGAAGTGAGGAGGTGGTAACAGCACGACTATCCTAGAATAATACATATTTTGAACGAAGCCATTTAGCCCCATTAAACTTATATATTTGGGTGCCTTAGGACTTGCTGACAAAGAATATGTTATGTGTTACGCAAATAGTCTAGTACTAACAAATTGAAGCCAAAATACTATAGTGGGGTTGTCTGACAGCACAAGATCATTTTGCTCATAATGGCATGTTTGAACAACACTGCTTTAGGGGAAATGAGGCCAACAAGTTAGATATGATTTGATTGGCTGTAGTCATATGTACGGCGAAACCTTATTGGTCTAACTGCAAATACAATTATGGTTGTTAATGGCAACTTATAGGATGGATAGTTTTTTTCAAAGGCTCATGTAAACATGGTCTCATTGGTTAGAACGTTCGATATAGGCAAATAGAGGCGTCAGTTCCGGGCCATTTTTGAAAATAAATCTTGTGAAAACGAAGTGCGTTGAGAGCAGGCTAAGAAATTTCTAATAACGGAAAAGCCTGGACAGAGGCAGATCAAAATTGTGCCAGAATTCATCGCCAGTCAACGTTACTTGTTTAATATTTCCATGAATTGTGGTAAGCTAGAATTATTTCCTATATATATATAAATTAGGTCTGAAGAAGGAGGTACAACCTTCGTATTTCAGGGACCGTGGTACTGAAGTATTAGAGCAGCACCTGGTCTGAGTTTTGCTGGATCCAGAGGGCTGGCAGCAGACTCCTTGTCCAAGATATCGACCAGTGGTGTATTTTAAGATAACTGAGAAGCAAGCGAGCAGAGGAGACAGTTTCCTGCCGCCGACACATCAGATAAGAATGTGTCAGCCAGAGCAGCTCACCCTTGTATAACCCACCTTAGAATTGACTATAATACTAAATTACGAGGAACAGTAATTATTTTACAAATAAAACGAAACTGTGAACCCTTCAATCTTATTTCCACCAGTAACAAACACATGAAGTCGTGATGACAAACAACAACCTAGCTTCAAAAGCCAGTATTACCTCATAATACTATATCACAACCATACACACATATTATAATAATATTACATGTCAGGACAAAGATCCTTTGTATAAAGTTTGTACATAAACATTGTGTTTACATTTGATTGTGATTCCTGATTCACTCTGTAGTTGGATCAGGATATCTATTCTTGAAAGAAATTAATACATAATTTAAACTCTAACACTTGACTTACTTAAGCTAGTCTTCTAGAGTGTTATATGTATGTGCTTGTCATAGTGTTGTAAAGTGTTGTGGAAATTAATAAAAGTGTTTATCTGTCTGTTTGTTGTTGTGAACTTACACTTCATCATTATCATAACCCTAGACATTCAACGTAGTCATCACAATATTCCAGAATAAGTCTGATTGAGGTCTAAATGTGGTAGCAAAGTAAGGTCATCTGTAACACACCACACTTATTAGATACAGATACCTTCACAGCTGATCTCAGTCAGTACACTACGTCCCCTATAAATATTTATATAATCCCAACTTACTACACTGTGTCCATTCTAAATCTGTGCCAGGAGAAGTGTGCATTCCCAGAATTTTGGGGTAAGTGTAAACAAATTATTTACTAATGTAAATTTTACAGGTTTCTTGCTAAGTGGTTATATACGAGGCTGGCAACCTCAACATATGAAAGTAGTATATGCATGAACCACTACTGCAAGAGCTGGTGATTGTTTCTGACTAGTCGTGCGGGAAGTTCAACAGGAGAGATGACCCCATAATTCAGACGGGTGTAAGGATAAGTAATGAGTGATGATTACATCACATGTGCCTAAAGTGTATAGAATCATGTTGTGAGATTTATATACCTTTCTTAATTGTAATTCAGGCAGATCATTATTCACGCACTCCATATTCCCTGAGTTACACTGTGAACTCTGGAATTTAATTCTTCTGAGGGGTTAATATTGGTGGGTATAGCGCATTAAAATGGGCCTGTTAGTTTGCGGAGAACAAATGTACTCAGCAAACGGCATTTGTTTCTTTCTATTTGTCACAGTTCGTGGTTACAAGCCATCAGACTTAAGTTCCTGCGCCACTAGTGTGAGAGAAGAGTGTCAACACCAACCGACTACAGTGGACGAGTTATGTGTAGAAGTGTACTCATCACCAAAAAGAAGTGACGGAAACCACAGCTGCAGGACTCATCTGGAGCTAAGTTTTTGTGTAACAGGTTACAGTAAAAATCAAAGACATTCTAAACCACATTCTAAACCTCAGTGAGGAATCTTTAATTTCAATTTTCACCCAATTTTCCATATTTATTTTCCCATGTTAAAGACTAATTGACTATTAAATTTGTTGTATGTTATTTTAAACTAAACAAATAATTGTTTATTCAGTCATTAGAAGTATGAAAGCATACGCATGAGCGAAAATATTTAATAATCAAATATATATATATAGAGCCATTACTTATAAGAGGGCATTCGTTGGATTACTCCAACGGGGGGCTTGAACGGCCAGAACCATGCGTAAAACCCTTCACAAAAGGCGACGGACCAGATAATAAGTTAACAAATTTGCTCAGTCCTTAAGCAGCGTTTGTTCTTGACTTCTGGGAATATCTTGTGAAGGCTCCCCTAAGGTAGAAGCGCCATTCATCTTCTATCTACATCTTTGCTAAGAGTGATCTTGCGCGAAGATAGATATCTTGGACGACCTACTTTCAGATATGCTTGCGTTGTGACCATTAGTGGACCACTACTGCAAAGCTAGGTGAGGCAATCCGTGACAACTTTTATCACTTAAGTCGTCTGGCCACCTTTGATAGAGACGGTCATTGTTGACACAAAGTGGTATCGCACGATTGACGGAAAGAAAGCCAAATTGTCTAAGAAATCCGTCTGGGAGGTGTACGAAAACACAGGTGATAATGAGGTAATACTTCCGCTGGACCATCTCTGTATCAATAATACAGATAACCCATCTGGGGAGATTATGATGGGCGGAAGGTATTAGTCAGGAAATGAGTTCACATATGTGTTCGTAAGTTTGCACAAGTGCAATCGGAAGTATTACTGTCATATTTGAAAGATGTCACGAGTTTAAATTTTAAAATTGATATTTTAAAACACGCAGAGGATAGTAATGATTTAACACCCCGACCCACATAGTTCTAAAGAGACATGATTGGTCTAAATCGAGAGCCTGAAATAAACGTTGGTTCTCATTGGAAAGCTGGTTGGAAATACCATATGGACAGGAGTGGAAATGAGAGATATAATCTAACGAAATCGGAGACACAAATCAAACTGCATTTTCAACAACGTCAAGCAACAACTACCTGTAGCCAGAGAGAAGGATCGGACAAAGATTTCCAAAATTAAAAGTGATAGATCGAAGTATTTGGGCGTCTTTATAACTTAAAAGAGAACACGCAATTTTAAATACAAAGACTGGAAACTTAAGGAATCAGAAGCAAAAGTCATAAAATGGATTCTGAAATTACCCCAGACCAAAGGTTCGAAGCAGCTAATCAAAGTTGCTGTGTTCATTCTACTGTGCCAGGAGATTGTGTTCCCAAGTTATTTGGGGTAAGTTGTGAACATTTATTTTACAATGTGAATCTGACATGTCTGTTCTTGCTAAGTGGTGATAAAAACATAAGAGGCTGGCAACCTCAACATATGAAAATAGTATGTTCATAAACCACTACAGCAATAATTGGTGTTTGCTTTATGCTAATTCGCTCAGGAAAGCGAAAGTAGAGGTGATCCCAGACTCCAAATGGAGCAGTAAGGAGTGATGATTGCATACACATGTCATAAAGTATATAGTGTCATTTTTTTTAAGATATGTGTACTTTTATAATGTTAGTTCAAGCAAAAATCATTGCAATCGCGCTGTCCAAGCACATATTTTCCGATTAAAATACCCAGAAGAATATTGGTGATTTCTAATCATCATCCCTGAGTTACGCTGTGTATTCTTAAAGAATCTAATTACTCAGAGAGGCTAACATTGGTGGGTGAACAGCGAGACAATGCACCTGTTAATCTGCAGCCCACAAATGTACTTAGCAGAGGCATTTATTCTTTTATTTTTCCTAAAGTTCGTGGTATGATGTATCACTTACAAGAGACCAGTCTGAAGTAAGAATCTTCGCCACAATCTTGTGATTCAAGGGCTGGGTTCGACACCAACTACCTACTTGTAAAGGGCAATTTTTACTATCTTGCAATATAATACATTTATATTCTTATTATGTTCGCAAATATTTTGTAAGCAAAGTATTTCCTTTTTAAGTGCTTAAGGAGAAGTCATTTTTGGGTTGCTTCCCTTGAAAATAGTTCTGTCATCTTCGATCGGACTCCGCAGACGACTCTAGGCCTACTGCGATTTATTCTGTGGCTGGGTAGGAATAGATTGTTCTTGCTTCAGTATATCTATGGCCTGAATTTATACGTAGTGTTTGTATGAGTAGGACGAGTCTGTCTTATATATGGATATCTTTGCATTTCTAAGTCGAACTAATTTGGTTGTCGCTAGAAAAGGTCAAAGGCTATGCAGCGGAAGTATCGCTAGCAAAGGGTGTGATCCATGGCTGTCATCCTGTGAGGATGCCGAGTTTTGTTGTAGCAGGCTTTTTGCCGAAATAGTGATCTATATATGGATGGGGAAAAGTGATAATCATTTAGACATGTTGTATGTACTTTACCCCAGTGTTTATTCTCTTTTGCCAAGGAATGGCAAAGTTATATTTCGCATAAAAAGGTAAAACCACAATTTATTATGAACTTGGGCTTCGCCATCGTTGTTGATAAGCAGATGCACAGTGGTACTTTTAAAAAGAATATCCATTCAAAGGAAGAAGACATTCCTATGTATCAGCACTGGATTGTATGATATTATTCAATTACCTCTATGAGAAAACTTGCTATTGAAGAAAAGAAATTAGCAGCTGAGGAAAAAAAATTACAAAGAGAGGATGAACAAAAGAGATTGCAGATACAGACTGATGAAAAAAGATTCCAGATGGAAATGGAAAAAGAGAAAAGAAAAGATGAAGCTGCTGCTGAAGAGAAAAAATTACAGGCTGCTGCAGAAGAGAGAAAATTACAAGCTGAAGCTCAAGAAAAAAAAGCAATAAGAGAACATGAACACCAAAAAGAACTTTTAGCATTTGAGTTAGAAAAGTTAAAGTTAACAAACATAAGTAATGTTAATCAAGCATCTAGTGGTAATGGTAAACCCTTTACTTACAAGGTCAAGGTACCAGCGTTCAACCCTTCCAGTGATGACATAACATTCTGGCTAAACAGATTTGAACGCTCGTGTCGAGCACATAATGTGGACAAATCACAATATGCTAACCAGTTATCAGAAAATCTGAAAGGTGATTCTCTGACTAGTTTAAGTTTGGTTGAAGAGGCTGACAAAGATAACTATGATGTTATTAGGGCAGCCTTATTAAAGAAGTATCAGTTGTCTGAAGAGGGTTATCGGAAGTTGTTTAAGACAATGGTGCCTGAGGCAGGTGTAGAATTCTCAGAATTCATTGCAAGAACACGTCTTACATTTGATCGTTGGATTGAGCTATCCAAAACAGAAAAGACTTATGAAGCCCTATGGACTTGATACTCAGAGACAAGATTATGTCAAGTATAAATAAACCTTTCCTCGAATTCTTACATGAGCGTAAACCTAAGTCTCTAAAAGAAATGGAACAGTATTGTACCCAATACGTCACTGCACATCCGGACGTATCTATTAGCAACAGTAAGGTTAAAGAAGGTATGCCAGTTGCTTCTGCAACACCATACAACCCTAATCACTCTCACAAATTCCAAGGACCTCAAAATAGGTTTAATAAAAAAGGTAACTATTACAGTTATCAGAACCAAGGTAACCAATCATTTCAGGGTTCTTCTTCGAATACCTGGAGAAGAGCTGACAGCCCTCGATTCAGGGGTGGTCATAATTATAGGAACTTTCGCAAAGGAAGTCATTCTAGAAACTATCCAAGTTTTCCTTCATGGAGACAACAGGATCATAATTACCGAGATACTCATTATAATGAATATGATGATAGTAACCAAAGGAGCTATGATTCAAACCCGAGTAGGGTTATAATAGTGGAAACAATGATAAGTACAGAGGCAATAATAACAGAGGTAGAGCACAATTCAAAAAACATAAAGCTCATTACCAGGCGAACTCTGCACAGCAAGAGTCCCACGAAGCCTATAAACAAAATAAAGATAATGATGACTCTAATAATATGGCATGTGCCGCTTTTGATTTTGGGAGAGCATCTCAGTGCCCCCAATGCAAAACATTATTTGAGCCAACCACAGTGTCTACTTTAAGCTGTGGCCATCCTCTTCCCGCTCTTCCTGCGTCAATCGCACATGATGGGAGAGGTTCTCTTGTCTTACACAAAGGTTTGGTAAATGACAATCCAGTCTCAGTACTTTTTGATTCTGGATGCACAACTATTGGGGTTAGGCAGTCACTCATAGATCCTTCTCATTCTACAGGCAAAGTAGTCAAATGCGTAACATTTGGCGGCACCATAGAGAAATACTCTACCGCTATCATTAGGATTGCTACTCCTTTCTTCACAGGAGATGTACACGCATGTCTTTTGCCGGATCCGATCGCTGATCTTATCATCGGTCGCATTCACGGAGTCCAAGAATGCACTCCGGAGCAAATTTCCGTTTGGGAAAATCAAAATATGCAATCTGCTAATGCAGTAGTCACTAGAGCTCAAGCTCTCAATATGCCTGAAACTTCATCTGTTGAAGATAATGAAGTGCATAACCAAGATGATCCCTTGGTAATTTCTCGTGACTCGTTTTATAAAACAACAAGAAGAAGATCCGACTCTTAAGAAATTCTTCACTCTTGTAACAAAAGGTGATCCGAATAAAGATTCAAATTGTAAATCTTGGATTACAATGAAGAATGGCGTACTTGTACGTATGGTGCAAGACTCCACTAAGTCAAGTCATTCTCAGATTCTTGTACCCAAGAATTTGAGAGTTAAGATCTTACAACATGCACACGACTCTCAGTGTGCTGGTCACATGGGTTTTTCCCGTACTAAGTCAAGAGTTCTTGCGGCTTTCTTTTGGCCTTTTGTGAACAAGGACATACGGATCTATTGTCGATCCTGTAAAGTATGTCAAGAAGTCAAATCCAAAGGTCCTCGTCATGCTGCGCCTATTCAGGCTGCAGATATTCCTATTCGTCCATTCCAGAAAATGGCGATAGACATCATTGGTCCATTCAAGATCAAATCTGCTAGAGGACATCAGTTTATCTTAACGTGTGTAGACATGTGCACACGTTGGCCAGAGGCTATCCCTCTAAAGAGCATTACTACCAATGACATTGCAGATGCTCTTTGGCTTATATTTTCTCGGCTGGGATTCCCCGGAGAAATATTATCAGATCATGGCACCCAACTGATATCGGATACCATGTCTCAAGTAATGTCTACTCTACAGATAGAGAGATCTTTGAGTAGCATCTATCATCCTATGTCCAATGGGATGGTCGAGCGACTAAATAGAACACTTAAGAACTTATTAGGGAAGATAACTGAGGATCATCCTCAGGATTGGGATAGGGTTTTACCCGCGGCCCTCTTCGCGTACAGAGAGGTCCCCAATGAACATACAGGGTTTTCGCCCTTTGAACTTGTCTTTGGCGCGCGACCGCGCGGCCCAATGTCTTTGCTGCATGATCTTATAACAGCTGACAATATTGACGATGACACAAAATCTTCTTACGAGTATGTCATCGCGCTGAGACAAAAGATTATCGAAGCATGCAAATTGGCAACGTCCTCTTCTGAGTTTGCTAAGCAGAAGGCAAGACAATTTGCTAATAAGAAGAGAACTTTACGACAACTTTGTCCTGGTGACAAAGCATTTGTTTTGCTACCTTGTCGTGAAAATAGACTCCTTATTAGTTGGAAAGGTCCGTACGATATAATATCGAAAATTTCAGATGTTGACTACATCGTCGATATTAACGGGAAGCATAAAACCTTCCACATCAATATGCTTACGGAGTTCCATGAACGTCCTGACTATCTACAGCCTATTTTCCAGGCAACGGACGATTCTCATGTCAAACATGGTCATTACTCATCACTGTCTGTAATACAGGATGAGGAAACAAGTTTTTCGGATGTTAATCTCCCGCTTCCAATGATCCCACTTCATTCTAGTGAATCATGGAAAGACGTTACTGTTTCTCCTGATTTGTCTCTAGGAGAACGGCGACAAGTTTCGTCTATGTTACAAACATTTCAGGATGTCCTCACTGACATCCCTGGACAAACTCATGTCATTGAGCATGACATTGTTCTAACTGAACATACTCCAATTAGGGTTAGGCCTTATCCTATCCCTATACATTTCCAAACACAGGTTGAAAAGGAGTTGGATGAAATGATAGATTTACAAATAATCGAACCATCCACTTCTGCATATTCTTCGCCGATGGTTATTGTTCGAAAAAAAGACAATAACATACGTCTTTGCGTTGACTATCGCAAATTGAATCAAGTTACGAAGTTCGATGCTGAACCTATGCCTTTACTAGAAGAGTTACTTACTCGTCTTTCTAAATCGCATTTTTTCACTAAACTTGATTTGTCTAAAGGATATTGGCAAGTTCCATTATCCGAACGCGCCAAACCTCTTACCGCTTTCTCTACTCCCAGAGGCCTTTTCCAATGGAATTTTATGCCTTTCGGCCTTATGAACGCACCAGCTACATTTGTACGCATGATGCGTCGAATCCTATCGTATCGGTCAGATGTCATTGCTTATCTAGACGACATCTGTCTTTTCAGCGATACTTGGGAAGATCACTATTCAGGATTAGTTGAATTATTATCAACTCTGCGTGAGTATAACCTGACAGCAAAACCATCTAAAGCTTGTATTGGCTTTAGCGAAATTGCTTTCTTAGGCCATCGAGTAGGTCACGGTTTCTTGAAGACAGAAGACCATAATATCACTAAGATACTTAACATCTCTATCCCTAGGACTAAAAAGCAAGTGCGAAGTCTTTTAGGTCTCATACAATTTTATGGACGTTTCATTCCGAATCTGTCCTCTATCATGGCACCTCTCTCTACACTATTAAAGAAAGGGTCGCCTAACATGGTTCACTGGTCTCATGAATGCCAATCTTCACTAGAGAAGATCAAAACTATGTTTTCATCACCACCTATTTTAGTGTTACCTACAACAGATAAGACATTTGTTCTTCGTAGTGACGCTTCATCCACTGGGATTGGAGCGGCACTAATGCAAGAGTACTCTGGAACTCTGCATCCTGTAATGTACATATCCAGAAAACTTAATGCTGCAGAAAGGAATTACTCGGTTTTAGACCGTGAATTATTGGCAATGGTTTGGTCAATTCTCAAACTCCAAAGATTCCTTCTGGGCGCGCATTTCGTAGTGGAAACTGACCAAAAAGCTCTTACGGCTATCCAAAGTAAAAACTTGAAGAGCTCGAGATCAACTCGATACGCAATCGCTCTTCAACCTTTTCATTTTTCGGTACGAGCTATCCGTGGTTCAGAAAATGTGATGGCGGACATTCTGTCCAGATGCCCACATGATGCCACTTAACTGTTAAATATTGGATCTTTTTAATATGTATAACTTTACAACAGTTATTTTTTGTTTCTTTACTAAGATACACATTTGTAATTTAATAATAGAATGATGGTATCGCTACTTAGCGGTTTATTGATGTTAATTCACCGCTGTTCTTTGATGATTGTTTCTTCATAAATCATAAATTTAAGATTGTAGTGTGAATTTTTGGTATGCATTGTATAATTACCAGAATTGTATTATACGTACATCACACCTTCCTGGAAACATTTATTCGTAGGGAAACAATTTCTCTCAGATTTTGAGATATATATTCTCACCAGTCATATTAGGAATTATAGTTATTCCTGATATTTTCATCTGCGCAGTATTCTTGCGTTGTGAGCCTATTCTACGGTGCTCCTAGATGTATTTAAAAAAAAAAAAAATTTTTTTTTTTTTTTCCCGGGAGGTGTGGTAAGACTGTAAAGGGCAATTTTTACTATCTTGCAATATAATACATTTATATTCTTATTATGTTCGCAAATATTTTGTAAGCAAAGTATTTCCTTTTTAAGTGCTTAAGGAGAAGTCATTTTTGGGTTGCTTCCCTTGAAAATAGTTCTGTCATCTTCGATCGGACTCCGCAGACGACTCTAGGCCTACTGCGATTTATTCTGTGGCTGGGTAGGAATAGATTGTTCTTGCTTCAGTATATCTATGGCCTGAATTTATACGTAGTGTTTGTATGAGTAGGACGAGTCTGTCTTATATATGGATATCTTTGCATTTCTAAGTCGAACTAATTTGGTTGTCGCTAGAAAAGGTCAAAGGCTATGCAGCGGAAGTATCGCTAGCAAAGGGTGTGATCCATGGCTGTCATCCTGTGAGGATGCCGAGTTTTGTTGTAGCAGGCTTTTTGCCGAAATAGTGATCTATATATGGATGGGGAAAAGTGATAATCATTTAGACATGTTGTATGTACTTTACCCCAGTGTTTATTCTCTTTTGCCAAGGAATGGCAAAGTTATATTTCGCATAAAAAGGTAAAACCACAATTTATTATGAACTTGGGCTTCGCCATCGTTGTTGATAAGCAGATGCACAGTGGTACTTTTAAAAAGAATATCCATTCAAAGGAAGAAGACATTCCTATGTATCAGCACTGGATTGTATGATATTATTCAATTACCTCTATGAGAGAACCTATGAAGAAATGAGGACATTTAATGAATGACTAATTTTGGTCTATATTCTATAGTGAGTGAAGCTCACGAGAGAGAGAACAGCCATGTTGAAATTCATATACTTTGTATTTATCGAGTGAGAAAAAGGGATGCCTGTACTATCGCTCGATGAACCAAGAGATCACTGCTACATGTGAGAACCCATGTCTGGGATTCCTATATTATGAAATATATATATATATTGAACTTTACGTGAAGGAATATTCGCTAGACGAGGTTAGGTCTAGGAGCCTTCCTATGTATTGGTTATGGTCTGACGTGCCCAGTCAGTAAAGCCAGATGATTTACATGATGGAACGCTGAATGCTTATTTACGAATGCTCCATTATGATATTTGCCAAGCATGAATGCTAACTTAAGATGATATTCCTGTGATCAACATTATGCTGTCTATGTCGACATTTGTTCCTGTAACCATACACGTACTGTCCAAGTGTGCGTCCCATTAAATGTTATAAAAAGACCACCGTAGTTCCAGTACTTCTTGAATTCGAACAGTGTGAGTATGAGTGATGTACTACCAACCTGTCAACTCTATCGAATCATTCTACCATTCGCGTACTGACATTCAGATACACACTCATTGTTTACACTCACATTCTTGTCGGAGCCTCATCACGTTCCAGGACAAGATGACCTGTATGACCAAAACTGTGCTGGGTTTGATGAGTTGACAATCGTTACACTTTACTACACCAGTTCCAACATCTACATTTATCCACTGGTGGACATTCACATCATTTAGCAAATAAAGCATGATTCAACAACTAGTAGCCAGTATGAGTTAACAACTACACAAAGAGTTTAACACTACTGTTGACACGTTGTGAAGATACCCACATCGATATTAGGAGTGGAGTTCATCTAGACGCCTCTAGAGAAGAACCCTCATCACGAAAGACTCGACAACCAAATGTTGCAGTACTCCACAAGTTAAGTTTTTGTTAACATGCAACGGACAATAACCAACAGTCCCCAATTAAGTCTCGATGAAGACAATTTCTTAAACTCCCTAAAATCATCTTCATCCATATTTATTTTAAATTGTTAAAGACTAATTGATTATTAAATTTGTTATAAGTTATTTTACAAATTCATAGTTGATGTTATAGATATGAGAGCGCATGTATGATCGAGAATCTTCAATATATATATATATATATATATATATATATATATATATATATATATATATATATATATATATATATATATATATATATATATATATATATATATATATATATATATATATATATATATATATATATATATATACATAGTTACAGCCATAGAGCCAAAAATACTTATAAATGAAATTTCGCTGGATTAAACCAGCTGGGGGCTCGAACAAGCCACACCATTGCTTAAAACTTCACAAAAGGTGCCGGATCAGATATAAGTTAATAGTGCTCTGCCATATGCAGCATTGTTCTTGACTTCAGAGTTATCTTGTAAAACTCCCTTGAGATAGAAGCATCATTATCCTTTTATCTACAACTCTGCCAAGAGTAATCTTTTAGATACTCTTGAGTTTTGGCCACTGGAGGACCACTACTGTAGAGCAAAGGGGAGGCAAATCCCGTGACAATCATTACCATCACCACCATCATCATCACCATTATTATCATAATTATCATCGCCACCATCACAATCGTCATCATCACCATCATCACCTCCACCCCCACCACCGTCATCATCCTTATAATTATCATCATCATCATCATCATATCATCGCAAACATCATCACTACCACCATAACTATCATAATCACCACCACCACCATCATCATAATCATCACTACCATCATCATCATCATCATTATTACCTCCACTATCGTCATCATCACCACCTCCCTCATCATATCATCATCACCATCATCACCATCATCATCACCTCCCACCATCATCCCCACCATCATCATCACCACCAGTGTTGCCAACATCATTTCCCTTCAGGAGTATAGACCTTCAACAAATACATGCTAGGTCCCTCCTGCCTTGTGCCATCGCTGAAATTGTTTCTGTGTCTTCCTTCATTTGTCTCCAGTTCTCTTCTCAATAATTATATAATGTATGGTGCACAAATAATGGCACTAGTTAGTTACTGGATGAAAAGTGTGATGCCCTTGAAATGTGGGTGTACAGATGAATGGTACGGGTTTCACGAAAGTAACAACAAACAAACAAATAATGCATGGAAATCCTAGAAATAAAAACAATTAATGAAAGAAATTAAAATTTTGAAATAAAATATTTTGGACATAAAACGACACACTGCTGTAAACCATAACATGCAGTGCACTGCGAGACGGGAACCAGCAGGGGCATTTTGCCCGGGTCTTACCTGCCTGGGTTGGGGAAGGGGGGAAGCTCACCTCAGCCGAGAAAGCATGAAGAAAGCACCTTTTTTTTTTAACCCTCTTCCCAAACAATGAATGGGCCTTACAATCTGAAATAGCCCAGTCCTCATCTGAGGGCCTGGTCACATGTAAATGTAATATTTAATCCGCTCAACAATAGCAACATATATTGCTCTATTGTAATCTTGGCTATCTATCTCAAGAGTGTACTCATCACCAGTACTCTTTCCTCAAGGTTAAGGAAGTCCGATGTGCATAGGCTGCATACAAGGTCTCTCTATGAAATACCTCTTCCAGAGTTTACTATCTACCCACACGCCTTCTTTCAATGCTATTTTGCTGATTATTTATCTACCTTGTTCTATGTGCATTTTTTCCGCCTCTTCTTCGCATGCAGATTCCATCCATAATACACAAAAGATACGGTCTATGTTTCAATCAGACCCTGTTACAAACAAAAGCATATTTTATACAACACTTAACGAGCCAGTGCAACGATACAAAAACCCCAGTCACCGCATACGAAACAAAAAACTCTACTTAAGGGTAATACAAGTAGAAGAAGCCAAGGTGAAAAGTTAACAACTGCCTATCTTTCGTTCTCTTCATGCATAAACTTTGTTTATAATCCGCATGTTCACACGCCCATCTCGCCCAGAAGAAGAAACAAAAACTAGCAATTCAATTTTGGCACACGTAAACACCATGCCCATTATCCGCGTGCCCACAATCTGGATAGGGGGAAAATGTTGCTTCACCAAGTATACAACATCATTTAGTGGAAGCAATTTAAGGACAAAGCCAAAAGTTCGTTATTTCCATTATTTTAATGCGTTTTATAAGCCAGAACGCAGCATGGTTCCCGAGAGCCGTGCGTTTACCCGTGCTGTGGGCTGGGAATATATTTTAGAAGATCAGATTGTCTGATAATGTATAGTTAGTTAACTTGGCGACCATTACCTGGAATTACTGGGAGAGAATGCACATGAAAGCGAGCTTGATACAAAAATAAATCTATAGAAAATTAATGGATACATTTACCTTGATAATGTTGTTTGATTTTCATCATAGAGCACGGCACGAAGGTGATAAGTTCTCGCTCTTTTTCTTTCTCTCTGTTTCTTCGTCTCTCTCTCTCTCTCTCTCTCTCTCTCTCTCTCTCTCTCTCTCTCTCTCTCTCTCTCTCTCTCTCTCTCTCTCTCTCTCTCTCTCTCTCTCACTATCTCAAATATTGTTCAAATATTTCAGGAGTTCCGATTCTATACTACCCTAATGTGATCATACTCGAATTATTGTCTGATTTACCGTATAGATGTTTTGGATTTGTTTGTTTGTTTGTGTTTTGTTGTTTTTTGTTGATTTTTTTGCATTTGTTGTTGTTTTTTTCTTACTTTCATTACGTTCTTGTGTGCTTAAAAAATTATTTATTTTGATTAAGATTGGGTAATGTCATTGTATGCTGTTATATAGCCTTTATATTGTTTTATGCCTTTAATTTAATGCTTAAAGTAACATGTGGGAATGAAAGGGTATAGTATGCAAGATAAGTGAGAATGGAAGGGCAGAATGTTAGACGGGCCAGCGCGCCCAATTCTTAACCTTTTTGAAAATAAGGTTCGTTCGTTCGTGCAACTTTGCTTGAAAGTTAGACATTAGTTGTATTGTTTCCCTTAAATGTACTCTCCCGAAAATAGTAACACTTACCAAAGAAGAATGAGCAAATGACGGTGTGCACAAAAATATATTTATAGAATGTGTGAACCCGTATACACACATTGGGATACTCGCTGCTGCTACGTAGTTCGTGTACTGTGGTGATGCAGTGGTTTAAAAAAAATACTTTTGAATAAGTAAAATTGCCGTTAAGTATTTGCGCTTTTGAATTTAATTCCCGTCTTCGTTACTATGATAAAATCATATACAGGCGCGGTTTCCATTTCCTGTTGATAGAATTCGTCCCCGACTTCTTCATCGCTGTCAGTTGTTGGTGCATAGCGTTGTATTATTGTGGTGTTGGTGAAACTCCCTCTCAGTCTTGTTCTTATCAGTCTGTTGTTGTTGATGCCTCCACCTTAGTGAGAAAATATGTTGTCTCGAGAAACGCATCTTTATAATGGGAGCTGACAGAAACATCGACAAAAAACCAACCCGAGTATTGTTTCTGTCTTTCCTCTATTATCTCATTCCTCCGAGGGCATATAGTTTTCGCATAATTGTGGAAACATTTAGCAGGATAAGAGGCAGAGCAGAGAATGTGCAGACAGAGCAGAGGCTTTCATATCAGAACAGATTTGCAAGTCGCGTTTCAGTTCCTCTACCTGTGTTATTCCAGCACTGTCCTTCCGTCTTTCTTTCCATCTCTATATTTAAACATGGCCCAGTCCACTTCATATTGTGAGGCCCCCTTATTGTTTGGGAAGAGAGTAAAAATATATTATTGAAAAGAAATAAAATGCACGATTATTTTGCTGAGGCGAGCGCCCAGTTCCCCTCCCCCCTCCCCACCCCATGAGGTGTGGCCGAGCCTAATTGCCCTACTGGTCTTCCCTCTCGTAGTGCCAGTATACATCCATCTCTTTATCGTGCTACCAACTTATCAAATATTTGTTTCATATTAATTTCATATTAATTTACTGTTTACAGGCCTCAGGTTTCCCTCCCTTATTTGTAATAAATGTTTACCAACTTATCAACTTAGTTCACACAAACTACACTCCCCCTGCCCCTTTTTTTCCGTTGTTTTGTTTTTTTCCCCGAGAAGCTCAGTTTTTCTAAAAGAACAACCTTCCTCTCTGCCCGTGCGTTCAACGACTCAGTTCATTCTTTTGTTTCTACCTGAGGCTGCTTCCGTCTTAGCTCCCACCCATCCACTTTTCCTCTTGCGTCACACTTCTAGTGGCTTTTAAATAACTCTTATTTTCCCGACTCTGTTCCATTTTTGTACGCAAATTTTATACTTACCTCCTTAGTCCGTTCCTCTTCTACCCAGGGGTGTAGAGGTTTGCCAGAGAGAACGCCGTGCTATCCTATCGGTTGTTTTCATCCTGGCCTGGTTCCAATCTAGTCTTCGGTCCTTCAGAGGTAGTCTAATATTGTCCTCCCAGCGGACTCTGGGTCGTCCTGCAGGTCCGGATCACCGGCTCTTAGTTTCCCATACTTGTCGTGGTAGCCGATCCTCTCCCATTCTGCAGACATGGTCAAACCATCGATATTATATAATTTGTTTCATCATATCCGACATTCTTGGGTGAATATTCGCTGACGACAGCTATTTTGCCGAACCTTCTTTGGTGGTGGTATCCTCCTCAGTCTGACATTTACATACGTTTTTATATGAACGTCGAGTGGCACAATAGTTTGAGCACTTGCTTCTCAATACAAAGTTACCAGGATCGAAATCAGGTAGCGTCGCCCTCGAGTCGACCCAGCTGTAAATGGGTACAAGACTCTGCTCTAGAGTTGGGAAAGGTACGGGCAGCGAGGAAGTGAACCAATCACTCCACCTCGTAAAGCTGAGATCTATTGCAGCAAAGTCTCTAACCCTTCACTCCCCTATGGTAGACGTATCTGCTATGTCACAGCCTTTACGTTCTTGCAGTCCTGCCCAACATACAGCAATGAACGGAACGGCATATGGCAGCAACCTATTTCTCTCCACAAACAATTGTATGGAGATGTCAGGAGCCTTTAGCTAAATACTCCCTTTATTGGAAGTCATTAATGTGGAAATCTGAAGGTTAACGAAGAAGAAGAAGAAGACAAATATTATATCGTTCACGACATACAGACTGTACTCCTCCATCTTCTTCTCCTCCCAGTCTTTATCCTTAAGAAGCAAGAAGTCGATTCCCATGTTGGACACCCGCGCGAAAACAATGTGCGCTCTTGCTATGTTTTTGTTTCTTTAACGTTTTGTTTAACATGGAGGGGTGGCATAACCTCACCTTAGTCGCCTATAGTGGCATCCCCATTATTGAATTGTTGCCCTCAGAAATTCCGCGACAACCACGCCTGGATTGGACATGTCCCATATTATAAAATCTTGGTTTACCATTAGTTCCCAGGCCATATTTTGTAGATCTTTAGGCTACGGTGGGGGATGGGGGGGTGGAGGGAGGGGGGCGGGGGGGGGGGGGGTGGGAGGGGGGGGGGGGGGTGGGGGGGTGGGGGGGGGGGGGGGGGGGGGGCTGGGGGGGAAAGAGGGGGGGGGGGGTAAAGAGAATTTTTTAACCTAAGAACATTTCGGATTAGTCTTCTCAAAGCGGCACTTAAAAGTGTAGTGTCCCCATGTGTCTTCTTCTTCTTCTTCTTCGTGCACTCTTAGACGTGAACTTGAATATGTTCATAGAAAGCAGTAGTCAGCTTAAGGCTATTTCTACCTCTACAGAGCTTTTCTAGGAATGGTACTGGTGACGGCCATGTGTGCGTTCTCTGATCTTCATATGTCGGGCATCTTTGAAGCAAATGTTCGGCAGTAATTGTGACGATACAACAGTTCTTCTTCTTCTTCTTCCGTCCTTAGCCACCGACCGTCAAAGCAGTCAGTGGCCATTACGCCTAGTGGCGTCTTAGGGCAACAGCAGATAGGTTTTCTTTGCCATTGTTTCCCATCACGCCTATTGGCGTCTTTAGGGCAATGGCAAATCAATCCATTTGCTGTTGTTTCCGTAATCGAAGTGACTGGCAAACGGGTGATCAGCCCGTTGGTACAACAGTTACACTCATCAGTAATTCCTATCTTTAGCTTGTTGAATAGATGGTAATCAATCCGTTGTGGTCGGTGCTGAGTTGAAGATTACCGCTTGTTCTCTTCTGTTGAACTGAAAATATGCATCATATTTGTGTGTCCTGTGTGCTCTGCTTCCCATTTGTTCCTGTATCTGCTTTTGATAAAACTCTTCGCCTCTTCAAAAGTTATACTTGTATCAGACTGAGGTAGCTTCCTTTGCTAGTTTGTTAACCTCTTCATTGCCCGGTCCCCAGTTTAAAGGTATTTTCTAAACTTTTCCAACGAAAATCCACAAGCTAGCTTATTAAAACTCAACTTTATTCGGAGCGGGAGTGGGGGATACTCAGAGGCATAGCGACCGCCTTGAATTCTAAAGGCACAGGGTTCGATTCCCAGTAGAGGGAATTTTTTTCAGGTTTGCCAGAAAACCAGTGTTCTTAATGATGTCATACTTCCTCCTGGTCTCCTAGGTAGTGAGATCATATCCCTAGCTTTCTTGGATAAGGGCGAAAAAAATACGAGGTCCCGTTTGCAAGCTGGGCACATTAAAAATCCTAATGGCAGCTGGAAATCGTTAAGAGTAGGCCATAGCGCAAAATTTAAAAATTAGAAACCTACCCACCACAAAAATATTTATAGAATGTGTGATTCCTGTATACAGACACTTGGATTCTCGCCAGGGCTACGAAATTCGTACACTGTGCTAAGATCCTCCTTGTGTGATCTAAGGGAGGAGATCGGAGCACTGATGGAGGTTGTCCGTGTGCCATGAAGATAGTCCTTAAAACTAAACCAAACCAAACCAGTTTATTCGTGAACTGTATAAGATAAAAAAGCGATCTTGTCTTTCAAGAGAATTTAGCATTCGGTAAAATTTAATTCAGTTTTAATCAGATAAGGCTGCACGTATTTTAAATTCTGAATACAGTACTCTGAAACCTGAATACAGGCATGATTTAATCAAGGTAGATCTTTAGAGAGACTCAGTGCTCCTAAAGTAGATCCCTTAGCTTCTGGGTTGCCGACCGATGGTCTAAGTCCAACGTCCGGAACGAACGATAAAAAAAAAATCTCGTCAGTTTTTGAGAAAATACGCAGAAAGCGCGCATTGCACATAGAAATATAAATTGAACACCAATTGAAACAGCACGCAAACTGTTCAATTTTTTTTTTTCGTGGTGCATTGACCATTAGTCTCTGATGTCTCTTTGTTTTTTTTAAATAAAATTTTGCATCGTTTTGGCGAGGCGCGTCCCGTTCAACATAGTTGGTTATATTAGGGCGCGTGTCCTAATATAGCAGACCTTTACGTCTGGTAACTATTGGTCTTATGTCACGATAAGTTTGACTACAAAGATATATGGACAATGATCCCAAGTTTGTAGTTAGCGTAAACTTCCAAGGTAATTTCAAGTTGTAACTCCGGTGTTTCCCAAACTTTTTCGGGTCCCCGCTGTAGCGTGAGGTTTTTATTGGCTCTAAGATCAGTATAGTACTGACCATATAGAAATAGAATTTCTGCAGGAAAATGGTGAAATCCCAGTGTATAAGAGAACTACTGGTATCACAAATTAGTTACGGCTGTGAATGATCTGATCTCGAAAAATTAGTAGAGAAGAGACAGTCATAAAATGCCACCCCGCTGTGTAACTAACTGTGATATTAAAACAAGGAAACAGATTCCACTTAACAATTATAAAATTGACAAGTCGTTCAAATACAATTTCCTTATTTATTAAGTATATACACTATCTACTCTTGTGCTGACGGGTGGATGTTGGAATACAATGGATTTGTAAGTTTACATATGATTGATATAAATATATATATATATATATATATATATATATATATATAAATATATATATATATATATATATATATATATATATATATATATATATATATATATATATATATATATATATATATATATATATATATATATATATTACAACAACTCTTCCAATTATAGGAACAAAATTATAGATATCAGCTGTGCTGTTAATCAATTACAGACATTTTATCAGCTGTGCTGTTAATCTTGTCTCTCACTACGCTAAATCACTTTTTCTTCCCTGACAGTTAATTTCTCACAATTGCCGACGGAACTGGTACTAATGTGTACTCATCTCTTGAAACAGTTCTGTCCTTAATTTCTTGCATACAACACCCGCTGATGATCGTTTCGTTAGCCCACCCAAGACTGAGGGGGACTAAGGATGTAGCTCCGGTGCAATCACTGTGCTCCTGCGAAGTTCCAGGCAGCTGGATTGACTCGAACATACGACCTCAGGTTGGATGACACGAATAAAACCTGTAACACGGAAAAATAGGGGCTAATTTCTGTCATCAAGCCCACCTATTTCTAGTGTATATGAGACGAACGTGTCTCAGGTGTCTGCATGTAGGATGAATGACAACATGGCTCAGTATGATTTAGCAATAGCGAGACAAGACAGGTGTGTACTTGCAAAACATTCTTTCTGATAATTCAATACATGAATACATCCAATAATTTGTACACCGTATGATACAACCGTTTCCTTCCACCTATAATATACCAGGCCATCCCTGATAAGTGCTATACTGGCTGGTAAAATATACCCTAACAATATTGTTGTGGTTATATAGGTTGGAGTCATACCAGGAAATACAATCATTATACCTAATTCCCTAAGATATAATCAGTATACCTGATACATTCATAGTAAAACTAAAATCCTATATGAAATATATATCTGGTTTCCTTCTTCAACAGTCATACACAATCATTACGCATGATACTATAAAATACAATCCTTATACAGGATATAGTCATAGGTTATATTCAGGTTGGAGTTATATATATAGTCCTAACAAGGACTGTTTGGTTATATTTCAGGTTGGAGATAGGTTATATTTCAGGTTGGAGATAGGTTATATTTCAGGTTGGAGTTTGTCACGTAGGGTTTATATTCATTTAATTTCCTACATCTTCTTCCTATTCTTTCACCCGATTTCTCTCTTTTATTATCTCTGTATTTCCTTTTTCCTGTATATTTTTCATCCATTCGTTTTGCGAATATTATTTTCATATAATTCGCAAACTTTACCTGTTTTCCTTTCTCTAAAAACTGAGAATCGCACCTGGGTGGTATTGCGTACATGTCAGTCGCGCTGGTCGGATGATAGGCGTGAATTTACAGCATTCGCTAGACATTCGTCTGAGGGTCTCTGGCCTGGGGCGTGAAAAATTCACCCGAGGGACATGGAAAGTAGACAGAGAGTCTGCATTTCAGTAAACGCATGAGGTTTTTCGTCAGGAAAAACCCGGCTTAGCGTGAAAATCCACTCCGCACTGCAGACGGTGGTCTGAGATTTGCAACTCATGCAAGCCCTCGGCCACTGATGGCTGTTACGTCACGCGATAAGCGGACGAAGGTGTTATACGGACAGGGGAGACTATTTCGCTTGGCGAAATAAGATTAGGATCCTGTGTCCGATTTTAAAGATATTGGCCAAGTTTGAAACTTTAATTTCATTCTCGCTCATAGACTCACAGTAGATAGGTTGCTCGTAAACAGAATAGCTGTTAGCGAAGTATCTCAGTTTGTTTCGGCAATTTGTCGAACTTCTAGACTTCCAGAAATATTTTCAGCATTTTTATTCTTAAGTTGTGCGACTACCTGTAATTCTGTGGTTGAGGTAATTAATATGATAGATATATAGATTTTGTGAGTGTTAAAGTGTTAAATCGCTTAATTCATTTTAATCTATTTCTTTAGCGCAGAAGAGAAATAAAGTGGTAGGCTATTATATTTTCTAGGGAAGCATTCAGTGGAAAGCAGAATAAAATTAAAATTTCTAGCTTATAACGGAAATTGTAGCTATTTATGAATTTAATTTAACTGCTAATACTCAGTCGAGTGTATTTTTCTAAACTAACGTATAAACTCTAGAATCGAGCCTCATGAATGGTGACGGAATACGCACGTGTTCCTAATTCATGAGGATTGCTGATTTTTAAATATAACTTACGTCACGGGAAGTTTAAATGATAAGCAAAGCTCTCTGCTTGCAAGTTTAAATGTAAGTTATAACCAGTACATATTCTGTTTATTATATTATATGTGTTATTTTTCCTCCACACAGTGAAAGTTTTGGGGTGACCCAAACTTTACCAGCACCTAGTAGTAGTTTCCATACTTGTGAAGAAATAGACAGTCCTTATTTTGAACCACGTGGGTTTCTTAAGTACCACTGGTCTACAGTGCATATGCAACCCGAGTTAGCCAGAAATACTATCTCCCAATAACGGGTTTTCAAAGACTGTAATGATAAATACTGGACCTTGGAGCCAGATCTTAATTTCTTCTAGAAACTCTACGTAATTTTTCTGCCGGGTGGCGCGAAATACTTCAAGTATTAACTAACATTTCCCGAATATATATATATATATATATATATTTTTGTGGACAAATCTGTGGTGTAACTAAAGTGAATCCTATACTGAGGGAAGGCACCGACCTGACATTCATCATTTTTAGAAACCTACGCTATTGACACTGTGCTCTGCTAACTCCCGCGCCTGGAGTAATTGTTAGGTGACTTAATCAGACATTTGAACAAATTTGCACACCCAAGTAGTCGTTCCCGGAGACTCCGAGTTAAATACGTCTTTTGGAACTGGGGACTTCTTGGCAGAAGACTGCATTTTTTGAGTCTGTGTGAAAATCTAAAATCAGTGTGTTCCAAGAGGCAGCGAGCAAAGTCGTGAGTACATGTATGAGAGGCCATGGCGGAATGAATGAGTGTACGCTGGTTTGAGTGATATTTTCACTATTATATCTTTGACACCCTGTTGCTGTCCTATTTTTTTTTTCAATCTGCATAATTTGTTGCTAAGGCTAGAGTTCTTGTGTTTTTGTCTTAGGTTAAATCAGATTTTTTTCAAACTCTGTGCATATAATTACGGGATAAAACATAGAAAACTCTTAGACTCAAACCCTATGTATCTGTGACTCGGGCGCCATCATCTGTTCTCTTAACGGGGCCGGGCTAAACCTAGAGTTAACACTATAACGGGGCTAACATCCTTGCAACATTTCCTTGAATTTTTATGACTATGTGTATATGTATTTTCCTTGATGTACTTTCTTTGATGTTGTGAGCCGATTTTTCCTGATATTAAAATCGCTCTTGAACTTAATAATCGTGTTTGGTCAGCTCGTTCTAGATAATATATATATCATTGTTATAGTTTTCCCACGTCTGTGTGTTTACCGGTCGTCACGTGTATGTGCGTGCCTGTGAGTGATAGAAATATACGTAATCTGTATATTGGTGTAGTCTGTCTGACGCTGTAACAACTGTTGTAGAAGATAGGTGAGAGAGAGAAGAATTCTTTTCGCTTTCAGAGACAGCCACTATATCAAAATCTATCATCTCACGTGTGTGGAAATTCTATTACCTTTCACTAACTCTCACTGAGTCTATCACCTATTCCAACCTATTCTGAAGGGACCAACCAAAGTCTTAATACTCCTATCTAAAATCTACGACAAATGGGTTCTCGTCCGTAGGATTTTTGAACTTAGAATAGGAAGACGAGTACGACAAATGTGGACTCGTCTATCTGGATTTTGAACTTAAGATTCTGTATTCTGATATAGAGTAAGAGTGTGATGTCTTGTGACTGTGTTCTTTTAAAAATAATTACCCCCTAGACTAGCGATCTGTTTACGGGCGTGCTGACCACACAAACTAATAAGTTTTTTTTTCCACAGCATCTTTGAATAATATACATTTTGGTTACAGGTTGATTTTGTCGGGATATATGTTAACTGCTGATTGTAATACTAAATGCTGGTAAAGTGGTGAGTGTATAACATTCACTGGGTACTGAGGCAGAACGGCGTTTGAACTAAGTTAAGGAGTGTGTTTCGGACTTTTTGTCCAGATTAATTCCCTCCCTTACCCGATCTGACTTCAGGGGCGAACTTATAGTGGATTTTTAAAAATTAAGGGATTATTTTTCTCTTTAATTTTTGCAATATTCTTTTGCTTTTCCACTGTAGCAACTTATTTGTCAGTTGTAATCTTAACTACCATTTAGTTGGCGTAGTCGTGTTTTGCATTAAGTGCTTTATTGCCGATAATAGCAGCGATAGTTAGATTTTATTTTGGAGGAGGTATCCCAGGGTTAAATATATCATCTTTTGATTTTTTTGGTAATTTTTTTCTCGTAAGTGGTAGGAACCAGTGTATCCTTTTTCCTATTTTCTTTCTCCACTAGTCTCAGTCACTGACCTAATATGGCCGAGAGAGCAAAGCTTAGACAGCTTCTCAGGGACGAAGCGAGACAAGAAGGTTTGGACGGAGACGAAGCGAAAGCTTTTGTCAGGGACGAACTTGAGAGATATGATGCGGAGAGGAAAGAAGAAGCAGACCGTCTATTACAGCAGAAGAAGATTGAGGAAGAAATGGAAATCCGCAGGGAGAGAGAAAAAGAGAAGGAGAGACAGCATGAGAAGGAGAGGAGGAGAGACAGCATGAGAAGGAGAGGGAGGAGAGACAGCATGAGGAAAGAGAAAATGAGCAACGACGACAGCATGAGCTGGCGCTTAAGACTCTAGAGTTCCAAAGCCGTGGTGCTGCCTCTACCTCCAGCAATGGAGAGTCTTCTCCTCATTCTTCCTTAACTGATCCTTCTAATACTCAATCTCTTCACCTCAGTGCTATGTCTTTTCCGCTAGAATCTTTCCCTTGTCCAAATGAGAAGATTGACACTTGGCTAGAAAAATTTGAGAAAATTGCAACTCTGTACGGTTTAGAGAGGTCGCGTTGGAACATGAAGCTTTCCCAGGCTTTGAAAAGTTCTGCGTATGATGTTTACGCCAAACTGGAAAGCAGCCAACAAGAAAACTATGATCTGTTGAAGAAAGCGTTACTGGAGCGCTTTGAAATGAACGCTCGCAAATTTTTGCAACTGTTTCGCAACAGCCGGAAAGAGAATTCTGAAACTTTTCAGCAATTCTCGTCTCGTTTGAAAGGATATCTGTCAAAGTGCCTAGAGCTCTCGCAGCTCCCCTCTACCTATGAAGGTCTTGAGGAATTTGTTTTAACAGAACAAATAAAGAACACATTGTCTGCAGATACCCGGAGATTTCTAGCTGAGCAGGGTGCAGAAAAGCTCGAAGACATCCTAGAGAAGTCTGAGCGTTACCAAAATGCGCTGGCTGAACTACCGGCCACAAAGCGGAAACCGACAGAGGAGCATTCTCGAAAACATAACCTAGAGCAATCTTCTCAGGCTTCTAACCAAAATAACCACAGAGAAACTGGACCTCAAAACCCCCCTCCTGAAAAATCCAAGTTCTACAAGAACAAGTACCCCAACCACCCCAAACAGTCTGATCAACCCGACCGCCCTACATGGCAGCGTAGCCAGAAAGGACAAGGTGGCAAAGGGAGAACCCCTGAGCACGGGACATATGATCAGACCGAGCACACCGAGCCGAAACGCATCGGATGCTTATTGACAGTCTCGCAAGGCGGAATTATTGACAGTGATTCCCAACCTGTTGGGGATAGACCCTCAACGCGAGGTATTGTTATTTTGAACGGTTCTCAAACTTCTTGCTTATTTGACACGGGGCTTTCTTACGATTGCATTGTTGCCAGAAACCTGGTTAAACCCGGTCAAGAGACAGGAGAGACCGTCAAACTTTGTGGAGTTCGTAAGAGTGATGCACCTACAGCGCTTCCCATCGCATTGGTGGAGATACACTCTGACTTTGTCAGAGGTGTGATCAAAGCAGCTGTTATGGATGATCCCATCTACCCAGTCATACTTGGCGGGAGATACGTGTGTATTGGGAAACCGGAAGAGCCGATTGTGGCAGCAGTAACTACAAGAGGGCAAACCAAGAAGGAACGGGAGCCTGCGCCTAATTTGTTACCTATGGAACTTAAAGAAGCGCAATACAAGGACCCTACTTTGGCACCCTGCTTTAGGAAACTGCCCATGGCTAAGGAACCCAAACAGCACGGGGACATTTTTTCTGAGGATGGCGTACTTTATCGGAGAACGGGCAAGCCTGACCAAGGTTACAACCAGCTCCTAGTACCGAAACAGTACAGAAGCCAAATCCTAGAAATGGGGCACTCTCTTCCCTTTAGCGGACATATGGGACAGAACGCCACAAACCAACGTATAACCACTCATTATTGGTGGCCAGGAGTGAATACTGATATTATCAGGTACGTCAAATCCTGTGCCCAGTGCCAACGTGTACCACCCAAGCAACGGACACCCCCAGTCCACATGGGTGAAATGCCAATAATGGGAACACCATTCGAACGGGTTGTGATCGACATTTTAGGGCCTTTCGAAAGGACTAAAAGAAGGAACAGGTTCATCCTGACCTTAGTCGATACATGCACTTTATGGGCAGAAGCTATCCCGCTAACATGCGCAGATGCCAAGCATGTCGCAGAAGCCCTCGTGCAGATTTTCACTCGGTTGGGATTCCCTCAGCAAGTGTTGACGGATAATGGATCTCCATACCGAAACCTGTTGATGGATGAGATCGTTAAGATCTTGAGGACCCAGCACATCCACACTAAGCCATATACTCCGGCCGGAAATGGGCTCGTGGAACGTGCTAATGGAAACCTCACCATGATGCTAAGTAAGCTGGCACAAGTGAAACCTGAAGATTGGGATCTCTGTATTCCTGCAGCATTATTTGGCTACAGAGAATCTCCTCATACTTCCACAGGATTTCCGCCAGCTACACTCTTATTCGGCAGACCCATTAAGGGCCCGCTTGAAGCCTTACTTCAGTCTCTGACAGACGAGAAGGCTGATGAGACAGTTGTCTCAGCCAGTAAATATGTGTCGGTTTTAAAGGAACGGTTGAAACTAGGGTGGGACCTAGCAACGACTAACTTTAAGCGAGCACGCACCAAGCACGCTAACCGATACAGGAAAGTCGCGGAAGAGAGAGAACTGGAAGCAGGAGAGAAAGTTTTGGTGTTGCTCCCTACCGAGAACAACCAACTGAAGATCGGATGGCAAGGGCCGTTTACCGTCCTGAAAAAGATTTCTAAGGCTAACTACCAGATCTCTATTGAAGGAAAGGAGAAGGTTTTCCATTTAAATCTCTTAAAGAGATACTTGGAAAAACCAGTGCCAACCTCCGACCATCTCCTGACGATCGCCAAAACTGACGAAGATGACGATAGTGGCAGGGATATTCCACCGCTATCACAGGAAATCTTTCAAAAATGTCAGAAGCGGCGACGCTCTTTCAAGCGCGCATATGAGACATTCCAGGGGAAGGAAACTTTGAGGAGTGGACTTGAGTAGGAATTGGACAGAGATGGAGGGGGAAGAGGAGAGGGAAGAAGACAGACACCCCGAAGCTACGGTTATAGGAAATTAAACTCCATAACGTAGACATGGAGTGCTTCCATATCTTAAAGGGGGGAGGCTCTGTCACGTAGGGTTTATATTCATTTAATTTCCTACATCTTCTTCCTATTCTTTCACCCGAATTCTCTCTTTTATTATCTCTGTATTTCCTTTTTCCTGTATATTTTTCATCCATTCGTTTTGCGAATATTATTTTCATATAATTCGCAAACTTTACCTGTTTTCCTTTCTCTAAAACTGAGAATCGCACCTGGGTGGTATTGCGTACATGTCAGTCGCGCTGGTCGGATGATAGGCGTGAATTTACAGCATTCGCTAGACATTCGTCTGAGGGTCTCTGGCCTGGGGCGTGAAAATTCACCCGAGGGACATGGAAAGTAGACAGAGAGTCTGCATTTCAGTAAACGCATGAGGTTTTTCGTCAGGAAAAACCCGGCTTAGCGTGAAAATCCACTCCGCACTGCAGACGGTGGTCTGAGATTTGCAACTCATGCAAGCCCTCGGCCACTGATGGCTGTTACGTCACGCGATAAGCGGACGAAGGTGTTATACGGACAGGGGAGACTATTTCGCTTGGCGAAATAAGATTAGGATCCTGTGTCCGATTTTAAAGATATTGGCCAAGTTTGAAACTTTAATTTCATTCTCGCTCATAGACTCACAGTAGATAGGTTGCTCGTAAACAGAATAGCTGTTAGCGAAGTATCTCAGTTTGTTTCGGCAATTTGTCGAACTTCTAGACTTCCAGAAATACTTTCAGCATTTTATTCTTAAGTTGTGCGACTAACTGTAATTCTGTGGTTGAGGTAATTAATATGATAGATATATAGATTTTGTGAGTGTTAAAGTGTTTAATCGCTTAATTCATTTTAATCTATTTCTTTAGCGCAGAAGAGAAATAAAGTGGTAGGCTATTATATTTTCTAGGGAAGCATTCAGTGGAAAGCAGAATAAAATTAAAATTTCTAGCTTATAACGGAAATTGTAGCTATTTATGAATTTAATTTAACCGCTAATACTCAGTCGAGTGTATTTTTCTAAACTAACGTATAAACTCTAGAATCGAGCCTCATGAATGGTGACGGAATACGCACGTGTTCCTAATTCATGAGGATTGCTGATTTTTAAATATAACTTACGTCACGGGAAGTTTAAATGATAAGCAAAGCTCTCTGCTTGCAAGTTTAAATGTAAGTTATAACCAGTACATATTCTGTTTATTATATTATATGTGTTATTTTTCCTCCACACAGTGAAAGTTTTGGGGTGACCCAAACTTTACCAGCACCTAGTAGTAGTTTCCATACTTGTGAAGAAATAGACAGTCCTTATTTTGAACCACGTGGGTTTCTTAAGTACCACTGGTCTAAACAGTGCATATGCAACCCGAGTTAGCCAGAAATACTATCTCCCAATAACGGGTTTTCAAAGACTGTAATGATAAATACTGGACCTTGGAGCCAGATCTTAATTTCTTCTAGAAAACTCTACGTAATTTTTCTGCCTGGTGGCGCGAAATACTTCAAGTATTAACTAACATTTCCCGACTATATATATATATATATATATATATATATATATATATATATATATATATATATATATATATATATATATATATATATATATATATATATATATATATATATTTGTGGACAAATCTGTGGTGTGACTAAAGTGAATCCTATACTGAGGGAAGGCACCGACCTGACATTCATCATTTTTAGAAACCTACGCTATTGACACTGTGCTCTGCTAACTCCCGAGCCTGGAATAATTGTTAGGTGACTTAATCAGACATTTGAACAAATTTGCACACCCAAGTAGTCGTTCCCGGAGACTCCGAGTTAAATACGTCTTTTGGAACTGGGGACTTCTTGGCAGAAGACTGCATTTTTTGAGTCTGTGTGAAAATCTAAAATCAGTGTGTTCCAAGAGGCAGCGAGCAAAGTCGTGAGTACATGTATGAGAGGCCATGGCGGAATGAATGAGTGTACGCTGGTTTGAGTGATATTTTCACTATTATATCTTTGACACCCTGTTGCTGTCCTATTTTTTTTTTCAATCTGCATAATTTGTTGCTAAGGCTAGAGTTCTTGTGTTTTTGTCTTAGGTTAAATCAGATTTTTTCAAACTCTGTGCATATAATTACGGGATAAAACATAGAAAACTCTTAGACTCAAACCCTATGTATCTGTGACTCGGGCGCCATCATCGGTTCTCTTAACGGGGCCGGGCTAAACCTAGAGTTAACACTATAACGGGGCTAACATCCTTGCAACATTTCCTTGAATTTTTATGACTATGTGTATATGTATTTTCCTTGATGTACTTTCTTTGATGTTGTGAGCCGATTTTTCCTGATATTAAAATCGCTCTTGAACTTAATAATCGTGTTTGGTCAGCTCGCTCTAGATAATATATATATCATTGTTATAGTTTTCCCACGTCTGTGTGTTTACCGGTCGTCACGTATATGTGCGTGCCTGTGAGTGATAGAAATATACGTAATCTGTATATTGGTGTAGTCTGTCTGACGCTGTAACAACTGTTGTAGAAGATAGGTGAGAGAGAGAAGAATTCTTTTCGCTTTCAGAGACAGCCACTATATCAAAATCTATCATCTCACGTGTGTGGAAATTCTATTACCTTTCACTAACTCTCACTGAGTCTATCACCTATTCCAACCTATTCGGAAGGGACCAACCAAAGTCTTAATACTCCTATCTAAAATCTACGACAGAGTTATATAAGCCCTAAAAAGGACTGATAGGTTATATTTCAGGTTGGTTATCGTCTTCAGCAATCATACCAGGAAAGACAATCATTATACCTGATTCCATAAAATATAATCCTTATACAGGATATACATTAATTATGTGCAGGTGTAGGTATTATAAATGATACTAAACAATACAATCATTATATATGATGTAGGCATATTCTCCTACAAGTTTTTAGTAAGTTTACCTACCCTCTAAGATTTATACAAGCCAGATTTTGACTCGACTAGTGAAGCAAGTCTGCTCGGTCAATGCAGGTGAGCAATAAATCAGTCTTGACAGTTTCTCTTCTCTAGTCGATTGCTAGCTGACCTTCGTGTTGGTGTGTGTGATTTTGAATAAAACGCGCCCGTTTATAAAGGTAAACTCAGGTAAATGCCAGTGTGTAAGGAAACCTTTTGATTGGTTATCTGCGGTTTGGTACATTTTTATTGCCGACACGCTGATTGGTTATATGCGGTTTGGTACATTCCGTGACCGCGTCCCGAAATTTTAGGCTTAAGTTTTTCCTCTGGCGTATACTTCGTGCAATTTATTCTGGCTCAGAGACTGTTCTTTGATTGGCTGTGTATATGTATTAACAAAGAAGTGGGTTTACACACACGTTTCACGACATCCGCCCCCTGGGCTCCCATAGCACATTCCCAGCGCTCCCTCCAAGTTCCTGCATTACACTAAAAGAAAAAAAAAACTCTAAATAACACAGTTGCTTATGCACTTGGCTATGTTGAAACTTTCTTCTTGCTTATTAAGGTATCACGGATATCACGTCATCATTATTTCATTAGATACTGAGCAACCAAAACAAAGTTGGTCCTTTCTGAAACACCTGCAGATATCTATTTTTGTCAGCTTCCACAGGGCGAAAAGTACATTCGAACACTCATTGTTTGTGGACACTCACTTACTTACTTAGTTGTTTGCCTTCTACCGTGAGGTGTAGAGTATACTCACCGATATTAAACTGGTAAACACTGTTTGGTACCTTCCAAAAGATGCTAATTAAATCAAATATTAAGTCGAGGAAGATGAGAGGAACTACGGTAAGACGTGGAGTACTATGGATGGGTATGAACAAATCGATAAAAGGTGATTCGTCTTACGAGGACAAAAGACAAAGAAAATAGCCAACGTTGCTGCCACAAGGCCTTCGTCAGGAAAAGGAAAGAAAGTGGGGGCTAGATAGGACATACAAGAATCTAAATAAATATAAAAATAAAAACTGGGTACTTCCCTAAAGGCAGCTAAGACCTAGCACGCCTGCCGAAGGGAGAGTGCGTCACAAGAAAAGGAAATAACTGCCACTTCCGGATGTAAATAGTACATACTAAGAAGCTAAAACACGAAACTGAACAAGAAACTACCCAAACGTAATAATAATGAGGAATGGAGATAGAAGAGGACAGAATGAGTTGGAGATAAATAAATAATTAATTAAAAAATCAAGACATAACATTTAAAAAAAAATTCAAATTATGGGCGACGGAGACATATAAAAATTTAATAAAAATGGAAAGGGTCAAAATAGAATTGGTGTGGAAAGGGTCACCTCAGACAAAGGAGTGTAGGGTTGTGGTGAAGTGTGATGTTATAAATATTTATAGGGGACTTAGTGTACTGACTGAGATCAGCTGTGAAGGTATATATATATCTAATAAGAGTAGTGTATTATATATAACCTTACTTGCTGCCACATATGTATACCTCAGTCAGAATTATTCTGGAATAGTGTGATGACTATGTTATATGTCTAGGGTATGTGTATGATGAAGTGTAAGTCAAAACAACAACAGACAGATAAACAATTTAATTTATTCCACTACACTTGACAACACTGTGACACTCACATACATAAAACACTCTACAAGGATATCTTAAAGGAGTCACTGATAACTTTTCAAATAACAATATGTATTCATTGCTGTTATGATGTTATTTTAAGATGGGGTACATAATGTTGAGCTCAGCTGGCCAGATCAGCTTATCTTGCGTGATGGCGGCAGGAAAAGACTCCTCTGCTCGATTTCTCCCCTGTGCTCTGGAGACACCTCACTGATAGCTAAATGGACCAAGGAGTATGCTGTCCGACTCTGGATTCAGCAAAGCTCTGACCAGGTGCTGCTCAATAACGTCAAGACCACGGTCCCTGAAAACAAGAAGGATGTACCTTCTACTTCATAACTAATTGATACTCTAGTTCTACACTGAGCACAATACATCACAAACATTGAGTTCAGAGCGTTAGGCCAACTGTCAGCTTCATCTGAAATACTTTATACCAGTATTAACCTCCTTGATGGTTACCACGCCTCTGCACTTCCAGCATTATTTCTGTCTAATCAATAATCTAGGTGTCAGTGTACTGTTTGGCCATTCCATGCAGTTTTACTTTCCTCCGACACCTTCTGTTCAGGCTGGAGCATTATAGGCTTTTCCTCATGTTCGCTACTGAACTTACACATATATACAGGCATAAATTAACAATTTACATTCAATTTTCATTAAAAGATATTGAATATTTCAAACCTACCACAATTCATGGAAATACACAGATACGTTGACTAGCAATGAATTCTGGCACAATTACTGGCACAAATTCCCATCTGCTTATGTTCCAGGTTTTTATTTGGCAAAAATGTGAGCTGGCTTCAACGCACTGTTGCTTTATCAAGCTTATTTGAACTAGTGGTCTCGAACTAACGCTCCTAAGTGATTATATCAGCGAGTCTGGCCAATGGAGCCACGTTTCGACAAGTTTTGAAAAAATTTTACCTTCCTACGTCTCCCCTAACAACCAAGGATAGCATTTATAGTCCGACTAATCGTATTTAGCCTTACATATCATTCCAGCCAATCAGTTCAAATGTAACTTGTGGCCCATTTCCCGTACAATGAAGGTTTAAAAAATCTACCACTGAGCGATTCTGATTTTGGGTGTTGTCTGACAGCACCATCATTTTATTTTGGCTATAACTGGTTAATTCCTAGACTATTTGCGTAACGTTTTACATATTCTTTGTCAGCAAGCCCTAAGGAACCCAAATATACCAATTTAAAAGAGCTAAGTGGCTGCGTTCAAAATATGCAATTTCTTCTACCTCCTGTTTCGAAGATGTGCTGTCTGGGTACTGTAATGTTTTCAAACGTAAACCCATCTATTGTCATCTTTCCTAATAAGAATTTTTCAGGATTTAAAAATCTAACTCTGGGAAGGGTAGTGAATTTATCACTGTCCGTCTGAAAAAAAGTTAGTGCATGTGGCCTTACACGCGTGATAGTAGTAATTGTGTATCGCGTTACGCTTGTTGGGGTGGCATTAATAGCGAGTCGCGTGTTTAATTTTGCATGCGTTCCTGATTTTCAGCCCTCCCCTCTCTCTATCCTTTAGTCCATCTGTTCGTTCGTTACGCCGTGTATAAAATGGAATGAATGAAATATTTAAATTAGGTCATTGATCAGCTTGGTATCTCAATGTTTTTCCAAGAAATACAGCACACGTTTCATTGAAGAACGCGGGTAATAATATAGTAGGCTTTTACTATCAACGTGAAAGCGTTACAATTTGCAGACGAAGTAGAAAACAAGGGGGATTTCGAGTACTGCCATTGTGACAGCACTGTTCTTTACCATTCTTCTTCCTTTCTTTATTATATGTATTTATTAGGCTTTATATTTACTTGATAATTTATATATGTGGATTAGAATATTCCACGACATCTCCCCTCTTAAAACAGACATTATATGTCAGTCCTTTATTCTATATACACATAGAGAAATTTATTATTAGTTCTGGGGTTTACGGTGATTCTCATCACACGGATGGCGGCTTAAAAAATCCGCTCCCAAATTGGTTTTTCCAGATATATACTCAATGCTAAAATTATAGGGAGCCAAAAGCAAGGACCATCGGAGTAACCTAGAGTTCTCATGCTAGCCTGGGCTAGAAACGATAAAGGTTTGTGGTCCGTTTGCAACTTAAATGCCTTCCCATACAGATAAATATTGAATTTCTTTATTGCCCATATTACTGCAAGACATTCTTTTTCGCTAGTTGAGTAGTTGATTTCAGCTTTATTCAATTTTCTGCTAGCATATGCCACTGGGCTTAATTCCCCATCCAATGCATCTGATTTCTGTAGTAGAGTTGCACCTAACCCAATATTACTTGCATCCGTCCTTACTATGAATTCTTGACTTAAGTCAGGTAATTTCAAAATGGGTTTACTTGTGAGCTTTTCCTTCAATTATTGGTAAGTCATTTCACATTGTGGTGTCCATGTAATGCGACCTGGATGTCCTTTACGTGTCAAATCAGTTAACGGTGCACATATGGAATTAAAGTTTTTGATATACTTCTGGTAGAAACCACATAATGAGACAAAGGATCTCACGTCCTTCTTGGTTTGTGGTCTCGGGGCTTTCTGTAGTTTCTCTAAATTCTTTGGGTCAGGGGTCATGTTTCCCTGATAAACTGTGTGTCCCAAAAATTCCAATTCTTTACATAAAACGCAACATTTGGTTGGTCGGGCTGTTAAATTTGCCTCCCTAAGTCGATTAAACAGCATGTTCAGAGAGTCAATGTGTTCCTCAAATGTTTCTGTTGCTATCAGGATATCATCCATGAAATTTGTTATCCATGAAATCCAATTTGTTA
>JAMPIV010004367.1:0-60000 GCA_024509875.1 Oreohelix idahoensis
TTTGCGTGTTGAGAGTTATGTTTGCTTTATATTAGCAACTTATGTTGTTGATTATTGGTTTCAGAGGATTCTTGTTTTTAGTATTTTTATTGGGTACTTGTAAATTTATATTGATATGATTGATAAAATATGTGATATATTTAAATATATATATTTATAGAGCGATATATGTTTTCAGAGAGAAACAATAAGTATTTATTATACTGGGATAATATGTTTATTGATGTATTTGGGGTTGTACATGCTCATCCGCCTTTAATGATTATTGTATCTGTGCATATAATGTTCACATAACAGCCTACATCTCTTCCATATCACAATCATATTTTTTGCACTTCTCACATCGACCCCATCACATACGGCAAACCTCCACATACTATTGCAATTAACCATGCACACACCCATTATGCATTTACCTTTCGTACAAATGCCTTTTTGGTATTCCTAATACATTGATTTTTTTTGGTAAAATGACAGCCATTATCATACGTACGGTAAACATTTTCATGGTAAATTGTTTTAATATTAATCACAAACTCCTTTGAATTAGAGCATCATACTTTGTATCGTTGAAAAGTCTGCTGAAATTAGAATAGTGCTATCAGATTTTCTAAAAGTAGTTGCAAACAGAAACGTCCGAATCGGAATAAACTTAAAATGACTATACAAGAAACACATTAAGAACGACTCTACGGATAAGTTTTTAAAAATCCTAATATTTGAATTAGTCATATTTCTAGCTCAGATGTTTACAGCAACTCTATGTCACGACTAAACATGATCAAATTGCTTCCCCAATGCTGATAGCATTGAGAATTCCGAGCAGATAGAAGTGACGATATCCCTAAAAAGCTGGGTTGGAGGGGGAACAGCAAATAAAATCCTACTCACGTAACAAATGTCCACTAAAAGGTCTACAAGTGGTAAACAATGCCCAATCAATTAAACCTTATATGATTACAGCCAATTGATTATGTATATTTCTATCGGATGCACTTACTATTGACCATAAAGACCCGTGTTCCTTGACATGATATTTAACCCACATCCCCAATGGCATAGCCGAGATGCTATTATATATGTTGGGATTTCATAGAATTAACCACTGTCTCCATTAGATCATTATATCGCAAGTGCCGGCCGGGACACCTGCCTACGTTCTCGCCAGACTATGTCGTTTTCATAGTTATTAACTATAACAGATCTCGAATCCTATTTTGACTTAGCTATTCTTCAGGCCAATAGAACACACCGATTTAGAACCAGATTATGTTATCAATATCATGAATGCCACGTCCTTGCGGCTTTTAACCGAGTCACATTCACTCCGTACCAGCATTTGTACTGTTGATACATCCCTCTAGATTTGGACTAACTTGTGTTTTATTGAATGTCAACCTAAATTTGCACCCCGTTTTTTTTGTTCGGTTGTTTGCCTTCTTCTCTTCTGGCGAGGCCGCGTTTTCACTTTGAAAACTCTATGAACAGGTTATTATCGAGAGATTGGCGCATTTCCCCCAATCCAAAAAAAAAGTCAACACTGTCGGCTGCCATACACTCGATCACGTTGGCATTTACTAGAATCCTGATTCAGATACCAACATGTAAAATCTACCCTCTAGCAAAAGCCCTAAAAAAAGACTCGCCAGCCTATGCGAACGCCAGACTAGTCCTATCACGATGTACTGTATTATTACCCGCCTTCTTCAATGAAACGTGTGCTGCATTTCTAAGAAAAACATTGAGACGTACTGCGTAATGACCTAAATTTTAAATTCCATTCATGTCTTTTTTCTACATTACGTTACCAAAACGAACGAGCAGATGGACAAAAGAAGAAATTGCATATTTTGAACGCAGCCACGTAGCTCCTTTAAATTTGTATTTTTGGGTTCCTTAGGGCTTGCTGACAAATAATATGTAAAACGTTACGCAAATAGTCCAGGAATTAATAAATTATACCCAAAATAAAATATTGGGGGTGCCTGACAGCATAAAATCATTTCTGCTCATAAGATTTTTTTTTAACGTGTTTGAAAAAAATTTACGTTACAGAAATAGCCTACCATGTAAACTCCAAATTGATTGGAGCGCAACAAATGAAAGCCTAACCACGATTGGTCGGGCTATAAATACTATCTTGGTTGTTAGGGAAACGGGGAAAGGTAACATTTTTTCAAACACTTGTCGAAACGGGGCTCATTGGTCAGACTCGCTGATATACACACTTGGGAGCGTTAGTTCGAAACCACTTGTTAAAATAGCTTGATAAAGCATCAGTGCGTTGAAGCCAGCATATATTTTGCTAAATAAAAGCCTGGAAGATAAGCAGATGGGAATTTGTGCCAGTTTGTGCCAGAATTCATTGCTAATCAACGTATCTGTGTTTATTCGTATGAATTGTGGTAAGCTTGAACCATTCAATATCTTTTAATGAAAATTGAATGTGAATTGTTGATTTATGCCTGTATATATATGTGTAGTTCAGTGGCAAACGTGAGGTAAAGCCTGTAATGCTCCAGCCTGAACAGAGGGTGTCGGAGAGAAGTAAAACGGCATGGAATGGCCAAACAGTACACTGACACCTGGATGATTGACTAGAAAGAAATAATGCTGGAAGTGCAGAGGCGTAGTAACCATTAAGAAGGGTAATACTGGAATAAAGTATTTCAATGAAGCTGACAGTTGGCCTAATGCTCTGAACTCAATGTTTGTGCTGTATTGTGATCAGTGTAAAAGAGAATATAAATTAGTTATGAAGTAGAAGGTACATCCTTCTTGATTTCAGGGACAGTGGTCTTGATGGTACTGAGCAGCACCTGGTCAGAGCTTTGCTGAATCCAGTGTCGGACAGCATACTCCTTGGTCCTTTTAGCTATCAGAGAGGTGTCTCCAGAGCCCAGAGGAGAATTCGAGCAGAGGAGTCCTTTCCTGCCGCCATCACGCCAGATAAGCTAACTTGGCCAGCTGAGCTCAACATTATATCCCCTCATCTTGAAATGACTTAGTAAAAATAATATTAAGAGGGGAATTTACTTGTCTTAAAATCAGGAACTGTGAACATCTCCAATACTAGTCCCTAAAGACAAACTATTGAAGTCATGATGACAAATACCAACAGAGCTTGAACAAAACAAAACCAGTATTACCTCATTTTACTACTACACAACTGACACACATAGAACATTTGTAATAATATATGTCACTACAATATTCATATTAAATACATTCTGTACATAACTTGTAATTTAAATTGATTGTGATTCCTGGTTCCCTTGTATTTGAATCAGGACACATATTCATTCATGCCAGTAATGAATACATATTGTTATTTGAAAGTTTATCAGTGACTCTTTAAGATATCTCTGTAGAGTGTTATATGTATGTGAGTGTCACAGTGTTGTCAAGAGTAGTGGATTAAATTAAATTGTTTATCTGTCTGTTGTTGTGACTTACACTTCACCATACTCATACCCTAGACACATAACGTAGCATCACACTATTCCAGAATAATTCTGACTGATATATATAGATATGTGGTAGCAAGTAAGGTTATCTATAATACACTACTCTTAATAGATATAGATACCTTCACAGCTGATCTCAGTCAGTACACTAAGTCCCCTATAATATTTATAACATCCCACTTCACCACATATATTGGGGTCTCGCTCTTGGGATTTTGAATCTTTCCCTATTAAAAATATTGGGGGTAATTCACTTCAGGGAATATAAGAATTAAAAGGTATCCTTGGGTGGAATTAAATAAGGTTGAGCTCACGGTGCCTGTGTTGTCCATTAGATATATATTTAGAAATTGAATTGTTGGTTAGACATTGTATAAATTTACCTGATAGACAATGGCGGACCTGGCCAAATTTCGATCTGCTGCGGTTCAGACTGCAAAAGAGTTAGGATTAGATGGGCAAGTTATGGTTGCCTATGTCACAACGGAATGTGACAAATTTATTGAACGCGAAGAAAGAAGGTTTGAAGCCGAAAGAAAGTTAGAGGCTGAAAGGGAAATTAAGAAGTTACAATTTGAAGCTGAGCTGAGACTAAGAGGTTGCAAGCTGAGGCTGAGACTAAAGGTTGCAGATTGAGGCTGACAAAGAGCTAAGAAATTTGAGCAGAAAGAGAAGAAAAAAAGCTGCAGAAAAGAAAGAAGAAATTAGCTGCAAAAGAAGAAAAAATTACTGCAGAAGAGAAGAGAAGAGATTAGCTGCAGAGAGTGAAGCAGAAAAGGAGGAGAAGAGATTACAAAGGGAACATGAGTTACGACTAAGGAGTTTGAGTTTCAAGGCCATGCTCCTGAAAATGGTGCCAGTCCCTTTGCCTCTGATGCTACGGTTACTCAAGGAGCCTCAACCTCAGCTATGAATTTTCATTTAGATCATTTTGTTGAGAAAGACGATGATATTGAGAGCTACCTAAATAGGTATGAACTATTAGCTACCACGTATGGGTTAGAGAGAGAAAGGTGGAGCTTAAAGTTATCTCAGGGACTTCGTGGGGCAGCTTATGAAGTTTTTTGCAAAAATGAGCAGAGGTGATCAGGAAAATTATGACATGCTAAAGCAGGCTCTTTTGTTAAGGTATGAAAAGAATGCAGAATTTTATAGAAAAAAATTTAGGAATGCTAAACTACTGTCAGGTGAAACCTATCACCAGTTCTCTGCACGAATAGAGACATACTTGGAGAAATGGACTTCTCTGGGAAAACCCAAGATCTTAAGGAAATGGTCCTTATAGAGCAACTAAGAGAGTCCATGGCTCCAGACCTGAGAAAGTTTCTCATGGAACAAGGTGCAGAGGCTGGGTGAGTTGCTAAATGTTGCTGAAAGGTATCAAGCAGCTCAAGCAGAGGTAACAGGTAATAAAAAGAAACAAGTGGATAACTTTAGGGCACCACAGAACTTTAATAAATTTGATCCTTAGGATCAAAATAAGGTAAGCACCAATTTGATAGGCCACGGTATGAAAATAAAAATAAATTCCCACAATTCGATGAAAGGAAATATGATGAAAGAAAATCTTTCAACCAAGGAAAAAGGTGGTGTAAAAATTGTAAGATGGACAATCATGACACTGACCGTTGCAGAAGGAAACCTGTGTATATGGCAACCCTTCAGGTCAGGTCGACCTCAAGACAGGAGGAGGATATTATGTTAGATACCACTCCAGAAGAGATGAGGAAGGCACAGGCTGGGGATAAAACACTCAAGCCTTGTTTCAGAAAATTGTCAACTTGTCATACAACTCCAGGCAAGGGAGATTTTTACATGAAAAACAAGTTGATGTATAGGAAGACTGGAGCTAGATCCAATGGTCACGGACAGCTGGTTCTTCCAAAGAGATATAGGACAACTTAATAAGGAGCCTACATGTGAAACCAGATGGGGACCATGAAAATAGGTACCATCATTCAAAAGGTGGCTCACAATTATTATTGGCCCAAAGCAAGATGGGACATTGAAATTTTGTAGAAAGGTGTAGCATAGCACATGAGGGAACACCCACAAGTGGGAACGTGGATCAGGACCTGGACACGCCACGGGGCAAAATTAGGCCTGATAATAAAAAAAAATAGATTTGATAAAGTGGACCAAATGGAATGGGAAGCCCCTTTTCACGGACAAGCTTCACTTAACTGTTTTACAATGGCCACTATGCGGAGAGTGCAAAAAGATGTCTTACCCCAGGATAAGCCGAAAATCCCTCAATCGGACTTAAACAAACTGGAGAAGAAGATGTAGAGAGGAAATCTCTCATCAAGAATTTTAAAGGGGGAAAGCCCCAAAAAAAAATTGGTAGCGGTCGTTTTGTGAATGATAATTCTGGGAGGAAAAATCATCACTATAAAGCTTCGAGTGGAAGAGACCATACCGGTGCATGGACAAATAGGTCCACACAATTAAAGGTCCATATGTAGCTTTGTTAAGAACGTGGACTGATGAAAAGGCAGAGGAAAACATTACATCTTCATACCAATATGTGAATGAGCTGACCACTCGGTTAAAAACTGGCTGGAAACTTGCCAATGAAAATTTGAAACAAGCCAGGAAGAAACATGCTGCCTATTATAACAGGAAGGCGAAAGACAGAAATTTGGCTGTGGGAGAGAAAGTACTGCTTCTTTTGCCCGGGAGTCAGAATAAGTTACAAATTGGATGGAAGGGTCCATATACAGTTCTAGAGAAGGTGTCTAGAACAAATTATAAGATAGATAAGAAGGGGAAAGAAAAAATCTATCATGTGAATCTCCTGAAGAAATATTTGGAAAGAGAACATCAAGAAGAGACACACTTGTTGACCTTGTCCATCGCCATGGAGATGAAAAAGGAACCACTTTCATCATTTGAATATCCATTACACCCCTGTGAGACAGCAGCCAGAAAGAGAGAGTGCAACAGGTTCTAAATAATCATGCAGAGGTGTTAACAGACCGACCAGGGCATACAAACCTATTGGAATATGATATGAAACTCATAGACTCCACACCTGTCTGTATGAAACCATATTCGATTCCGTTTGCTAAGGAAAAGCTTTGAAGGAAGAGATAGACTATCTATTGAAGGAAGGAATTATTTCGCACAGTGAGTCTTCGTATAGTTCCGGTGTTGTACTCTTAAGGAAGCCCTCTGGAGAACATAGACTCTGTATAGATTACAGGAGACTGAATGCTATTACAGAAGGACAGGTGGATCCATTGCCGGATACAAATCAGCTGTTTGCCAGACTAAATAAAGCTAAATATTTCTCAAAAGTGGATCTGAGTAAAGGATACTATCAGATTCCAGTAAAGCCTGAGGTTAGACCATACCTAGCTTTTAGTACCTCAGAAGGACACTATGAGTTCAATAGATTGCCATTTGGATTGAAGAATGCGCCTAGTGTCTTCTCTAGAATGATGAGAAAATTATTGGATCCTCTGAATAATCCCTGTATAACAAATTTTTATGGATGATATCCTTATAGCAACAGAAACATTTGAGGAACACACTGACTCTCTGAACATGCTGTTTGATCGACTTAGGGAGGCAAATTTAACAGCCCGACCAACCAAATGTTGCGTTGGATGTAAAGAATTGGAATTTTTGGGACACACAGTTTATCAGGGAAACATGACCCCTGACCCAAAGAATTTAGAGAAACTACAGAAAGCCCCGAGACCACAAACCAAGAAGGACGTGAGATCCTTTGTCTCATTATGTGGTTTCTACCAGAAGTATATCAAAAACTTTAATTCCATATGTGCACCGTTAACTGAATTGACACGTAAAGGACTTCCAGATCGCATTACATGGACACCACAATGTGAAATGACTTACCAAGAATTGAAGGAAAAGCTCACAAGTAAACCCATTTTGAAATTACCTGACTTAAGTCAAGAATTCATAGTAAGGACGGATGCAAGTAATATTGGGTTAGGTGCAACTTTACTACAGAAATCAGATGCATTGGATGGGGAATTAAGCCCAGTGGCATATGCTAGCAGAAAGTTGAATAAAGCTGAAATCAACTACTCAACTAGCGAAAAAGAATGTCTTGCAGTAATATGGGCAATAAAGAAATTCAATATTTATCTATATGGGAAGGCATTTAAGTTGCAAACAGACCACAAACCTTTATCGTTTTTAGCACAGGCTAAGCATGAGAACTCTAGGTTACTCCGATGGTCTTTGCTTCTGGCTCCATATAATTTTAGCATTGAATATATATCTAGAAAAACCAATCTGGGAGCGGATTTTTTAAGCCGCCATCCGTGTGATGAGAATCACCGTAAACCCCAGAAATAATAATAAATTTCTCTATGTGTATATAGAATAAAGGACTGACATATAATGTCTGTTTTAAGAGGGGAGGTGTCATGAAATATTCTAATCCACATATATAAATTATTAGGTAAATATGAAGCCTAACAAATAAAATTAATAAAGAGAAGAGCAATGGTAAAATAACAGTGCTGTCACAAAGAATGTACTCGAAATCCCCCTTGTTTTCTGCTTCGTCTGCAAATTGTAACGCTTTCACGTTGATATAAAAGCTTACTGTATTATTACCCGCCTTCTTCAATGAAACGTGTGCTGCATTTCTAAGAAAAACATTGAGACGTACTGCGTAATGACCTAAATTAATCCTAACATTAATTATACTACGTTACCAAAACGAACGAACAGATGGACAAAAGGATAAAGAGAGAGGGGAGGCTGAAAATCAGGAACGCATGCAACACGCGTCGCGCGATACACAAATGCTGCCATCACGCGTGTAAGTCTACATGCACTAATTTTTTTTCAGACGGACAGTGATAAAATACACTACCCTTTCCCAGAGTTAGGTTTTTATAAATCAAAAAAACGCTTATTAGGAAAGATAACAATAGATGGGTTTACGTTGAAAACATAACAGTACCCAGACAGCACATCTTCGAAACAGGAGGTAGAAGAAATTGCATATTTTGAACGCAGCCACGTAGCTCCTTTAAATTTGTATTTTTGGGTTCCTTAGGGCTTGCTGACAAATAATATGTAAAACGTTACGCAAATAGTCCAGGAATTAATAAATTATACCCAAAATAAAATATTGGGGGTGCCTGACAGCATAAAATCATTTCTGCTCATAAGATTTTTTTTTAACGTGTTTGAAAAAAATTTACGTTACAGAAATAACCTACCATGTAAACTCCAAATTGATTGGAGCGCAACAAATGAAAGCCTAACCACGATTGGTCGGGCTATAAATACTATCTTGGTTGTTAGGGGAAACGGGGAAAGGTAACATTTTTTCAAACACTTGTCGCAACGGGGCTCATTGGTCAGACTCGCTGATATACACACTTGGGAGCGTTAGTTCGAAACCACTTGTTTAAAATAGCCTGATAAAGCATCAGTGCGGTGAAGCCAACATATAATTTCCTAAATAAAAGCCTGGAAGACAAGCAGATGAGCATTTGTGCCAGTTTGTGCCAGAATTCATTGCTAATCAACGTATCTGTGTTTATTCGTATGAATTGTGGTAAGCTTGAACCATTCAATATCTTTTAATGAAAATTGAATGTGAATTGTTGATTTATGCCTGTATATATATGTGTAGTTCAGTGGCAAACGTGAGGTAAAGCCTGTAATGCTCCAGCCTGAACAGAGGGTGTCGGAGAGAAGTAAAACGGCATGGAATGGCCAAACAGTACACTGACACCTGGATGATTGACTAGAAAGAAATAATGCTGGAAGTGCAGAGGCGTAGTAACCATTAAGAAGGGTAATACTGGAATAAAGTATTTCAGATGAAGCTGACTGTTGGCCTAACGCTCTGAACGCAATGTTTTGTGCTGTATTGTGATCAGTGTAACAGAGAATATAAATTAGTCATGAAGTAGAAGGTACATCCTTCTTGTTTTCAGGGACCGTGGTCTTGATGGTACTGAGCAGCACCTGGTCAGAGCTTTGCTGAATCCAGAGTCGGACAGCATACTCCTTGGTCTTTTTAGCTATCAGTGAGGTGTCTCCTGAGCCCAGAGGAGAATTCGAGCAGAGGAGTCCTTTCCTGCCGCCATCACGCCAGATAAGCGAATTGGCCAGCTGAGCTCAACATTATGTCCCCTCATCTTGAAATAACTTTGTAAAATTAACATTAAGAGGGGAATTTACTTGTCTTAAAATCAGGAACTGTGAACATCTCCAATACTAGTCCCTAAAGACAAACTATTGAAGTCATGATGACAAATACCAACAGAGCTTGAACAAAACAAAACCAGTATTACCTCATTTTACTACTACACAACTGACACACATAGAACATTTGTAATAATATATGTCACTACAATATTCATATTAAATACATTCTGTACATAACTTGTAATTAAAATTGATTGTGATTCCTGGTTCCCTTGTAGTTGAATCAGGACACATATTCATTCATGCCAGTAATGAATACATATTGTTATTTGAAAGTTTATCAGTGACTTCTTTAAGATATTCTCATAGAGTGTTATATGTATGTGAGTGTCACAGTGTTGTCAAGAGTAGTGGATTAAATTAAATTGTTTATCTGTCTGTTGTTGTGACTTACACTTCACCATACACATACCCTAGACACATAACGTAGCATCACACTATTCCAGAATAATTCTGACTGAGATATATAGATATGTGGTAGCAAGTAAGGTTATCTATAATACACTACTCTTAATAGATATAGATACCTTCACAGCTGATCTCAGTCAGTACACTAAGTTCCCTATAAGTATTTATAACATCCCACTTCACCACACTGATGGTTATTACTTACTCATGTATGTTGAGTATGGAAGCAATAATAGGATACAAGAGATCACTGACAACCTGCTGTGAGTAGAAAGATCTGGTCTAAAACAACACTCATTTGAGTAATTACATCTCTGGCAGTCGCCAGTTACCACTCATAAGATAAATGGATAAACTAGTAAACACTACGATCACTTGGGAAAAGTAATAACAATGAACTCAGAAGAAATATGTACCACCTGTGACGAAACGTTTTCATAGTGTTAAGGTTTGGCATATAAACTTGGTAGATTGCTGTAACGGTCACATACATCATATAGTGACGTAACCACCGGTGACACTACCACCACTAGCATTCATTCATGCTAAAGCCCGGTTATAACTAAATGATACCACCATTTTTTGAAACAGATAATAAATGTTTAACTTAAATAAAAAGATTAACCACATAGCATTAGTGGAGAGAAATGAAGCGGTAACATTTTCTCTAGTGTCAGCGTTAGTAAAGATGTACGCTTTTTACCGTCAGTTGTTATGGTAATATTAAGAATGCAGGTTAAGAGTGGCAATGTCACATGATCCCAAACCAATGAGAACATTATTAGCTCAAGCTAGCTCAAAAGCGTTGCCGGCAAGAATTCCCAAGCGGCAGTTAGTTAGAAAAAATGGTCTGAAGGTTTACAGACGTGTTTTTATGATAGGGTCCTGAAGAATATGACCGCGACAGATAGACGTGTGGAAGCCGTCTGGTTTCTCATTCGATTAACCTCAACATTTGTATATCAAGTTTTTCTATGACGTGATAGAGATCATGAGGGAATGTGTAAGTTCATTCTCTACTACCAGTTAGTAGATTTTTGCCTCGCCATTTTCATGTACTTTTTCAGATAATTTTGCATGTAACCTACTCAGAGATAGAAAAAAATGGAGAAAATGAAAAGAAAACTTGAGCTTACCCTAAGTAATCAGACCAAATGGAATAACCTAGGAAAGTAAATAACGCAAGAGATTTGTTTTGGTGAAAATCTAGAAAATCATTTGGGGACCATGAAATTAACAAATAAGGTGGATAAACCTTCACTGGTGTGAAGCCAGTGGTCATGGAAACGGTACTTAGGGAGAAACAAATGAACAACGTTGATGCTTTGACTTGACCTGTACATGTTGCTGACATTTTGTTTGAAGATGCATTTTGAATACAGTTTTGATTGATGTAAATAAAGTTCATAAAATCATACCACTCTTGAGGATTTTATAGGCTTGTTGGAAATTTGGAGACATTGCTCTGCTTACCCTTTTAACATTTAACCACAAAAGAAAACTCGCATAACACAAATTGTAGAAAGATGTGGATCGATACATGCACACCCAAATAGAGGTGAGATAATTATCAACTCTGGCGAGCTTGAAGCCAGTTAAAATCAACTCTAACGATAATACAATCTCCACACTACTCCCCGGCTACAAGGACACAAAGAAGTCCAGCTGCCCTACCAGCTTAAAGTTTCTGTAGAGATCTACAAGAAAACCAAAAAGATAGTTGTAAGAAGGGTCGACAACAATTGGTCTACACAAGAATTTTACAGCCGCGCGGACCCAAACTGTCATGGAAACCACAGCCCCTTTTCACGGACAAGCTTCACCAATAACTGTCCTCATACAATGGCCAACTATGCGGAGAGTGCAAAAAGATGTTTATCCCAAGGATAAGCCCTGCAACAATTCCCTCCGGTCGTGTCACTTAAACAAAACTAGAGGAAGAAGATGTATAAGAGTACGAGAATCTCTCATCAGGAATTTGAAGTGGGGAGAAACAGGCACCCAACAACGAGATAAATTGGTAGCGGTCGTTTTGTGAATGATACTCTGGGATGGATACAATCATCACTTTACAAGCTTCGAGGAAGAGACCATACGGTGCACTGGACAAATTAAACCGGTCCACCACCAATTAAAGGTCCTACACTCAACTAACTCGCAGAGCGAAAACGGAAGTAAAGAAAGAAATCCTCAACATAATTAGAAACAGAGAAGAAGTATCATCACTATCTTACCAAAAAGCAACCAAGAAAAAGAGAAAGAAGCAAATAACCAAAAATCAAATATAATTACCGAAACCCTAAAAGAACTCCTACCAAAATATAATAGAGACAGTCATAATCCAACATACAGCCGAACATGATAACAACGAAGGACCCAAACAAAGTCCGCTAGCGGTTCTCTTCAGCACCAGTTCTTTTCAGGACTGGAACTCATACAATCGAAGAAGTTAACACCTTTAATACCCAGATATAACCGTTTTAGGTTGAACGAGGAAAACTGGCAAAATAATAACGGAACGAAAAAAAAATGGACAATCGCGTTTATCCAATTCCGTACAGTTGACAGTTGAGATGTGCATATTATAATTAACTCAACACCCCTTTATCATAGATAAAGAAATAACATCCCAGGTTAATCCAAGATGTAAACAAGTTTGGATGCGAGTCAACAAGCAACAACGACCCTAAAACCCACGAATCCAATACAAAACCTCAAAATAGAGTATCTGGGAAGGTGACTGAAGTAACAAGACGAGAAATGTCCACAACCAACGATACCAAAATGGCCTAAAACACCAACCACTGCAGACCCAAGTAAACAGTCCCCAACTAAGGTAGAATGGCATTTCACCAGAAGGAGAAATCCGCCACCTCGACTAGTATACAACTATGCAAACAGGGATCAACCTTCCAAAATCCGCTGGAGACATTAGACAATCTCTGAAGGACCGATCACTAGAAAACGACCAGCCAGAAAGACACCAATAGGATATTATACACTCACTTTCCAAACCTCAGCACACCTCACGTAGAAGAAACCGACTAGTATGAAGTAAGTAATAAACTTTGAAGACTGAACCGCCAAAGAACAAGGAACGCATGATCTGTAAATTGCTTTGTAGTACATTGACACAACTTTGAAACTCTTTGAAACAAACATTGCAAAAAAAAAAAAAAAAAAAAAAAAGAACAACATAAGTAGTTTTGTATAAAGCATTATTCTTCAACATCTTTCCCCAAACTTACTCCTTTCATTAAAGTTCAGTTATATTTACACTTTCGGCAGTTTTATAGACAATCTATAAATGAAATTGCAGAAAAACAGCCGTCTATGAACAAAGGATTTTTAACTCACAACGTTTTCTACATATTTCACACAGAAAACAAAACACGTAAATCATTTCTCGTAGTGTTGTCAATAAAACTAAGCACCCAATAAACCTGTGTAAGATATTGTTGACATTAAGAATTATAATAGTAAAAAAAAAAAAAATTATTATTAGCGTATGTATTCTCTTTATACATTATTATGTGTAAATTGTATGCTTGTCTTGAACCAACGCATGTTGTCTTTTTCCTTTATATGCAAGTTACATTTCTTTAAAAATTATGACTAAATTTGTATATTTATTGTAAACTAATTCACTTTTGAAATTAAAAACTAAAAAACAAGAATTTAACAAAAAATGAGAAGGTGTCTTTGTCTGGAGTGAAACAAAAGTATCAGTTTAGTACTTCTTTCAACAAAATGTAAAGACTAAAATATGTTTTGTTCACAATATTTTCACTGTTACTACTTTCAAAAGTCTAATGGTATTTGTCAAGAACATAGTTAAATTCAAGTGATACATAGTAAATATTATCAAGGGGAGATCTTTAAAATGATTAACAATAGATTCGATTTACGGGTTACGTTCTTGTTAACTGATGATAAGTTAAAAATTATTAGGGGGAATTCCCTCGTATGATCCGAAGTTCCAGTTGTAGCGGGCTAACACTGTCTTTTCAAATTGCGGAATGTTTATTCCTCGAAACTGTCCGTGACGTAGTAAGCTCGTGTGACTAGCCCATGCATTATCGAACTGATTTTGTGGTTTTTTTAAACACGGATCTCGTGGTCTTTTTTTTAGAGGAACAAGTGTAACTAGGAGGAGTCTGTTTTGGGTACCGACGAGATCGGCCCTACAGTGTGTTGTGAGTATGCCTGCGCATGCAAAAGTTATAGAGGGCCAATATTTGAGTAGCCCTATAATTCCTGAGTTTTAATGAGAATGTGTTTTGATATTATTTGAAGAGGTAATATCCATGATGCGAGATACTGAAACTGCCAGGTATTGCAGTCCTGCGAAGAAATTGCCACAGTATTATTATTTAGGTTGTTAGCATGGTGAGGATATGCCGTTTTGCTAACCGGGAAATCCTTGAGGTGATTTGAGGAGCGATTTTTATGATTGAGAATCCATATCTACATTAAAAGCCCAATTGAAGCGTCTATGATGAAGCATATTTTAGGACCATTGTTAATTATTAGAGATCCATAGGCTAATAAAGTGCCAAGGTTTAGAGCGTCTTGGATAGGCATATTTGAGGAGGCCATTTTATTATTGAGAGGATCAGTGTTGATATTGAGAGCGCAAAATAAAATTAATAGATCTGGAATGTGACTATACTATCCTTGTTGTGGGTTTATGTTTAAATGATTGATTTCAAAAGGAACGTATTGTGACAATAAACCATTTAAATCACCTGTAGTTCCACGACTGAAGTGCGTATATCTGTTGCTGTGGAATGTACCCACCGCACACTCCACTGGCAAAACATTATAACACGTAGGAAAACATATTCATACATAGAAACGCACCAAAATAGCTGGGTGCAGATCTAATGTCAACAAAAAAAATTTTTTGACTTCACTAACAGTAAAACTCGTGTGAAGCAGTGTATGTTACGTATAGAATTTGAACATTTAACTTATTCAACATTTGGTTGGCCAATTTATTTAAACGAAATGAAACAACGAGTTCGCGTGATAAGAGCCCTGTTAGTCGTGCTTATGATCTCGCAATTGTTTCATAGGTCCACGACCTGGTTTGTTAAACTGTGTCCCAACAACGAGAATAAAAACAGTAAAGTTACAGTTGTTTGGTAGACAGTCACTTAAACTAAATGTGAATGTTTTTGAGGAGTCGTTTGCCCAGATTAACTCAAGTCAAAAGTCACGGAGGTTGCTGTGCGCGTTTCCGTATGGCCTGATGCTGTTGTTGAGCGCATTCACACTTTGGCAAAACTTAAGAGAAGAAAATCATAGTTTCGTGTAACATTCTTCAGCCGGAACGCTTTTTATCTGCAGAACTTGGTGATAGTCTGGTGTGTTGGCGGAAGGACAAAGTATATTAAGATATGTTTGTTCTGTTATTGTGCCAATTTCTTCTGCATTTCCCACAATCTCCTGTACTATCCATCCGCTATTTCCTTTGATAATTGTCCGTTGTGTTGTCGATAATATATTCGATTGATTGTACAATCGTTGATACAAAGGTAGTTAATGCTATATATAAGTACTAAACCTGAATGAGTACAGTAAATAAGAAATAATTGCAATTTATCTTAAAAAGAAATTGGCTTGGTTGATAAAGTTTAATTAATACATATATAGTTTCTAAGTAAGTCAATATGGACGATGGTACAGATTCTGTATAAAAAATTCCGTTAACTATTAGGATTTGGAGAACCGGAGCTGACTGAGTCCATGAATAACAAGACGCTATGTGAAAAGAAATTCATGAAATTAATGAAGGTATGAGAAAAGGATGCTAAAGAGAAGAAGCAATTGGACATAAAACAGAGTACCCTAGAGCAAAGGGAAAGAGTCCAGCATAGAATATACTGCTGAAGAGAGTAAAACTTCAGAAAAGTTTTCTAAACAAACAATGATTTAAGTAAAATCAAACTCAGAACTTCTGTACCAAACAGCAATTGAGTGTAGCAATGTGAAGATCAAAGAGTTAGAAACTCAGGGTATAAATATAAAGATAGTGAAGTTCAAATCTAACGCAAACTTCAAGAAAGAGGAAAGATAATGACAACATTGAAACTGGAGGACTGATAACATTATATACATACAGAGACGCGCCTTGGATTTATAGATTATAGTGCAAATCCCGTGTGCGAAACATGAAGAAAAAATATTCAAAAAGCTATTAAGAGCGAAAGATGATATTAACATTCAGTCACTACATAGAGTTGACTTATTAGAATCACATAAAAAGAACATATAAAAGAGACATTAGTAGAGTTGATGCTGAGAAAGAGAATGTCACTAAGATTAAAAATTTACTACAAGTAAAAGCTGTATAGTTTAAAGAACTAAAGTTTAAATAAAAAATTAAGTGCAGAGATTGCACCTTACCGATATTCAAATTCAAACCAGAATGAAATAAACTGGTCTACTTTGACATTCTCTTTAAAGAAAAAAGGTTCCTTCTGTCATGTTGACAGGAAAGACATAAAGCAAAAAGTTCAGTCCTAAACACATATAGAGGACTCTAAAGTTAAGAATGGTGGACCGAAAATTCTTTCCGAGAAAAATTAACTTTCACGCAATACCGATATTTAGCGTTATTGGTTCCTGCGGCAAGCTAGCAAAGGAAAATCTACAGTATTAGATAACCCTGGGAAACAACAAAATTATTAATAAATTTCAATTCAAGTTGTTAAAAACAAACAAGTGATTAATGGACTCTGATGCTTGATAACAGGTGAAAAAGAAAGAACTACTTATTCCAGGAAAAAAAATTTTTGTGAAAAACAAAAAGATGTAATCTTTCGGTCATTCCCATCCAAGTCATGTGACCCCATTTCTTAAACACACTGCCACAAACAAGGATAAAAACACTTTTGATAGAGAATAAAAACCCTGAAGTTACAATGTACCGGGGATTTCTTCATATAGTAATGTTCTTTGCCGAAAAAACAAGAAACTATATGACAGATCACAACATCGTGATTCTAAGATATTAGAAATTACTAATGGAAAATAATTATGTGAAAAGTTTGTCAATCTCGGTAATAAACTTTTTGATAACAAACCATTTTTATCTATAGAAATTTTTATCCAAGAGAAAATGCTATCGTAATTATGCAAACGGATTAAAACATACCAAACTGTGCCAATAAAACAAATAAACAATGTTTCATTAACACAATTATAGAAATCAGAACCAGTTAGCTTACTACCACATAGGATCAAGTTTTTTTAACAGCAAAGTAATAACACTATTGATTGTCACACTGGTGTACGAAAAGGCATCTCGTTCTTGAATTAGTAAATTTTTTTCAGGCTGCTGCAGAGATAACTTTCTTACGGTCAAGTATGCAAGGCCTTCTTGATGTTTTACAATCGTTTAAGGAGGACTTGTTTATGTGTTTAAAAGGGCCAGACTCTACTCCACCTAAAGGTATAGGTAAACGTAAAGTTGATTTCCCGTTTTCTCCCTTATTAATCTAAAAGATGATTAATAAAATTTTCAGTTGTAATTACTCGTAGCGTCAACGTTGTGATGCTTTTGGCGCACCTTGTTGACATTATTCGTGAAAATGTGGATTATCTATCAAGCAAACCTATGAGCGTCTCGCTATAACACAACGAGTCACTTTTTGGAGGACAAAATATGACAGATTGATCGAATAACAATTTTTTTTAATAGCTGATTTAATTTTTAGAATAACATGTTATGTATCCGTGTAAAATATATCAATATGATGTCATTAAAATATTTTGTAATTTCTTTGAAAACATTAGGATGTTCATCTTTATGCATCATTAGATGCTACATAAATATTTTTTTGAACATATACGATGTTCGATAATGTCCCAACCAATTATTTATGCAATTGTAACTATTCTGTTTTGATTGTGTTAACATAATGTGTTGTTAATTCTTTGTGTGTAATTTTTGATAAATGCAGTATGCGAGTCAAACCTGTTTCATTTTTCTCATATTTTTCGGTTGTACTTAATGTTAAGAATTATTATATAAATTTATTAATGTTAATGTTAGTTTTTAATATCCATTTGCTAAGAATTATCATGCAATTTCCAGAATTTCCAGTTAGGGGGGGGGGTAAGATGGTTAAGTATGTTGGGGCAATAATGGAAAATTTTAATGGTGATTATGGGGGGTGGTGCTTGTGCTTATAATTTCCATAACAAGCGTCGGCCCCGGTGGTCATAGTCCTATTGTAACATTTAGAATGTGTGAAATTATTTAAAGTTAGTATTAAAATATACTAGGAACTCTGAGTTAGGATATGGATATTTGACAGTTAAATTCTAATGACTGTTCAACGTTGAATATTCACTAAGGTCATTAACAACATTTGTGTTGTTTTTTGCCTCTTTTCGAGGTAGTCGTTTCTGTACTGTAATAGTTTGTTTAAACTAAACTTCACATAACAAAATGTCATACATGCGTCGCGACAATCTGGAAAACAGATACCAATGTATTTCTATCGTAACAAGAGGGTTGTTCACCTGAAATGGTTGATAACATGTTTCCAACATCCTTTTTTCTTTGTTCCAGTATGTCCCTAAATTTTTGGGGCTCCTCATGTGCATTGGCCAGGAGTATTTACTTTTAAGTGTAAATACAAAGGCTACATGTTGTTGATCTTAAGTCCTTCGGATTCTATTAGAACCAAGATAAATTCGACCTGCTGGGTCCTTATTTTGTTAATAAGAGTTAAATTCAGAGTTATTTTACTTCCAGATTTGTCTGTTCAGCAATACGTAAACACATGCAGTAGCAGGCCCTACCTTGTTGGAATAACCTATATTTCTAAATTACCAGAAGGTCGGTATGGGTACCACGTTTTTCTTGAAAAAAAACTGTATCTTAACTTCGCAATGTGAGATACTGCACACTATAAATCGTCTCTGTCGGTCCTTATGATTGATATATCTATATATACCTCTGGGTGGTGATAAGTTTATCACTTATTATGATATATCCTCTATATTAGTATCCCTCTATTATGTTAGTCTGATATTGCATTGTGACCAAGTCATATATGATAGTCTACATAATATATGAATATTTAACCACTGGTATGTAAGATGGTAGCAAGAAATGCTAGATTTAACTTAGGTTGGGGTCGAAAGACTAAGGGTTTGCTTAATAATTTCCAGTTCAATTATCACTTCTGGAACCTTTAAGTTCGAAATTAGGAAAGACTTTGTTCAGTTATGATATTATTCTTCATGTGATTTAGTACCACATCCCGCTCTTCATGACATCGTTCATTTTCCCAACACTGCATGTAAAGGCAAAGTGTTGTACTTTACCTTTTTGGTCAATTGATATTGTCTCATAGGATAAATCTATGTAAGTAGCTTGTCACATGATGGCCTAGGAGCTAATCAGCACCTATGAACGTAGTCCAGGTACCTTGCCAAACTATCACAACCCAAGAGTGGAACCAGTTCATTCTAAATGTTTTGTTGTCTTAAACAGTAAAGCTGAAGGATATGTGAATCAGATACTAAGAAGACCAACAAACGTTTTCGATAATCCACATCATGGCACATCTTATCACTTATCATCCACATCATCTGCCATGCAAGCTAGACAGGTCTTATGTCTATGGAAATGAAAATAACTTTCCCCTCAAAGTATCCAAGAAGCTCTAAGAATGGTAAAGGAACAACAGACTCACCCCTACACCCCTACCACCCAGCTACAAATGGAATACATATATATAAGCTACCAACATACAACATTTTTGGCCCATCATGACAATCAAGACAACTCACACAAACCCCCCCCCAACCCACGATTTCTTACTTTTGATTTAAGAAGAGAGTCAAGAAGAGGTTCAAACTGTGGGGGGCAAGCTTGTTCAGATGAACTTTCATTGCCTGACAGCTAAATGTACTTAGCTTTATGACTCTATTACGGAGGAAAGTTTCAATGTTCATAGCAACAAAAATTAGATGGACTATTGGTTCTAAAAATTCGGTCAAAAACATTGACATTGGAATGATTTATTGCATAGCCATGCTTTTGACTTGTCCAACATTAATCCTATGCTGAAGTGGTATGATTCTATTCATCGAGAACATTTTTTTCCAAGTCGGTTAAGCATGGCGAACACTGGTCAGTAAATATTATCAGGGTTGAGTCATGAAAATTGCGGAGATGTGTTTTCTCTGAACTGTCGTGAGCTGTGAGTAAGCTCGTGTGACTAGCCCATGCAATTATCGAGACTGAGTTGTGGTTTTTTAAACAGCGGAGTCTCGTGTCTTTTTTTTTTAGAGGGGACTAGTGTGTGAACTAGGAGGAGTCTGTTTTGGGTACCGACGGGAGAGGTCGGCCCTACAGTGTGTGTTTTGAGTATGCCTGCGCAGTGCAAAAAATATAGAGGCCATTATTTGTGTAGGCCTATAATTCCTGAGTTTATTGGAGAATTGTGTTTGTGAGTATTTTTGAAGAGGTAAGGATCCATGAGGGCGAGATTACTGCAAACTGCCAAGGAGTGCAGTCCTGCGAGAAATTGCCACGAGTATTATTATTTAGGTTGTTAGCACGGCGAGGATGATGCCCATTTGCTAACCGGATCCACTGAGATGATTTGAGGAGGCCATTGTTATTATTGAGAGGATCCATATCTACATTAAAGCGCCAAGGTTGAGAACGTCTTTGATGAGGCATATTTGAGGAGGCCATTGTTATTATTGAGAGGATCCATAGCTACATTAAAGTGCCAAGGTTGAGAGCGTCTTTGATGAGGCATATGTGAGGAGGCTATTGTTAATATTGAGAGGATCCAGTGTTGATATTGTAGAGCGCTAATAATTATGAGAAGTGGAGATGTGACTATAGTACTTCCTTGTTGTGGGTTATGTTTGACTATGTGTATTTCATATGAACGTATTGTGACAATAAACTATGTTAAATGTCACCTGTAGTTCCACGACTCGTACGTGCGTATCTGTGGCGTGTGAATGTACCCACGCACACTCACTGCAACATTTAACACGGTAGGAAAACAGTAGTCATGATAGTGGTAACGCATGACCATAAATAGCCTGTGTGGCGAGATCTATGTCAACAAACAGATTGAATTCACTAACAGTATCTCGTGTGTAGCAGTGGTATGTTAGTCGTATAGAATTTGAACATTTAAGTATTCAACAGTCAGACATGTAGATTACTATCTATCCAGGAGTTACGCTTTCAAATTATTGTTATTATTATAACACAATATATTTTCTACGAAGCTACATCATCTGTGCATAAATCAGTCACAACGTCATGACATTGTCTTCTATAATTAACAGCATCAACAAAAGAACAAAAGATGAGAGTCTGACACACAACTTCTGGAACAGTTCATTTTGTTTCATTCATTCTATTTAGCTCCCGAAGGAGCATATGTCATCGATAGATTAATGACAAGTTGTCCAGCTTGGTGCCATTACGTAAGATCTTTCTGTGTCTACTATTCCCGTGTTATTGATGTTTCCTCTTGTTCATTCGGTTGTTTTTTTAGTTACCTCATACCTGTTTTACCTAAGGACTCAAAAATAAGGACTACCTAGTGATGCTGTAAACAAATGTCCTTAAATCTGTGTATCAACCTTTGTCTGTGACTTCTTCTATGTTACTGGTACCTGTCTATCGATGCTGTCAACAAATATCCTTAATCTGTGTATCAACCTTTGTCTGTGACTTCTTCTCGTCTTCTATGTTACTGGTACGTGTCTAGTCCTTGTTATCTGTTCTACAGTCAACTCTTATCATACTAGTATAATCATCCTGTTCAACCTAATCACTCATTTATGACAAGTTTATCATTTCTTGGTTTTCGGTTTTTGTTGTTCTTCGTATTTCAGGAGCACGCGATAGAACAGACTTGACGTATGAGGTGAAGATTGATTTTTGAGTTGACCATACAAGATGTTGTTTAAATTTGAATTTATTTAAAATGCTGTGCTTGCTCATTTTGAATTTTGCATTTTTAGCTTCATATCGCTATATGTTCCTCTACACGCGTTTATATCAATGTGTCACCGACAGACCTATGCTATAGCACGTTTCACTAGCTTTGCCCTCAAAGAAATGTAATTATCTGATTAACCGTCTAACGTATTAATGCCATTTTTTGCATACGATGTTATATTGGGTTAGACCCAACAAATATATACTTTATATCTGTGCATCTTGTCCAGCTCCCATAAACGGATGAAATCCTTTGATCTTTGTCGGCATACTAATTATTGTGTATCGAGAAAAGAAATTTTACCACTTCATGCACAGATTCTGTGAATTGATTAGGCATAGGCGTGTCTACTATTACAATAATGTGGCCATCACGTTTGCAATTGAATACGTGTTGAAGATGATTTCTTAAATGATGTGCATGCGAAATACTCGTGACATTGTTTGTCATTGAAATTTAATGCGCTACCAAACTTGACCTTCCTTGATCTAATTATTTCATTGGGTATCATCTCTTTGCGGTTCATAAATATCATAATGGAACGTTGCTCCTCTAATGTGCTTGTAAATAACGGTAAGGTCATCTTTAAAGAAATTAAACTTCATCCGAATCATAATCAGATGTCTCTGAGAAATTGAAAATCAATCTCGGCTGAATGAATGACAAACCATCATTCTTCCAATATTCCTCTTCCTCTTGTAACACATGGTTCTCACTTTTCTTCCAATAATCCCTGGCTATATTGGAGATGGCGGCTTTTATAAGTATTTCAACATCTTTTAATTTGAACGTTCTATTTTCTGTTGCTACCTGTTCCTTAATTTTAGCCCATACTAATTCTATTGTGTTTAAGTGAGAATGGTAAGGAGGTAATCTTAAACATCTGTGACCATGTTCATGGATTGCCTTGTCTATGTGAAATATCTTTGTATGCTGTGTCTTTTTTTACAATTCCAAGTAATTCAGGTTCATGGACATTTCGTTGAATGGAATGTTGTTTATGGTCAGCCAAATCTTTATTACATCTTTAATACTTGGTGAATTAGAAACTTTATCTTCTGGTGCCACAACGTTGTGATATGAGGCATTGTCCATTATCAAACACCACGGTCTATCCAAGGAAGGAAGTACATGATTCACAATCCAATCATGAAATATCTTGCCATTCATCTCTGCATGGTAATCCCTATGATCTGTGGATTTTGAAACAAATATGAGTTCAGTATTATTTAGAAGCCCATGATGGCTGCTTCCTGGATGTGCAATTATTAGGCGCTGTCCTTTGCTGCTTGGTACTAGTCTCTTAGTTGTTCCATCAGATGATTGCCATTCTCGTTCATTACTGTGGTGCGCATTGATCCAAGTTTCATCTAAATACACAAAATCATAACAATCTCTTCTCATTTCTCTGACCTCGCGTAAATATTTGCTTCTCATTGCAACTATATGAGGCTTCTCACAAATAAGGTTTCTACCACCAACATATTTTCTAAATTGAATCCCGAACTCCTAATAGTCCTCCATAGCGTAGATTTGGAAATATCAATGTCATTATTCTTTCTTAACCAAATTTTCAATTTCCTTAAAGTCACTGCCTCATTATTGTGAAACATATTGCAAATTTCTCTGCGGATCAATTCTCTGTCAAAATTATCCACCACTCTTGGCCTAATTTTCGTGTGTAAAACACTGGAATTAGACATTTCAGATGTCGCTATCCAGCGGTGCAATGATCGTTTGCTTATCCCCAAGGCGTGAATAGTCCTTTTTTGTGGGTTTGAAATAGAATGATATAGTTTTCCTCGAGTAGCTTCATTGCAGAAATACTTAAAAATCCTATTTGTGATTTGCTGTAATGTCATAAAATGTACTCGCAGACTCATTTTCCTTCTTAACCACACAATAATTTTTGTAGACACACCTCTGATTGACAATGTGTGCGTTGCACCGGATATAAACTGTTTTATGTTCAAGAAGTGCGATTTCACGCAATTTCACTCAAAAATCATGCCAATTGCTTGATAAACCAAAAATGTGCAAATGAGGTCGTATAATTTACTGTAGACTTTTCAATATGTGTGCGTGTGATGTGTGTTGGCAAGTAGGATTTTATATTATATCGCAAAGAAACGAAAATTGAAACAAATGGCCGCATTTTAATGAAAAATTTAACTCATAGGGTCTATACCATTTCAAATTCACACACAAAATTTCACTTATATGCGTTATATATTCGCTGAGATATAGCATTTTGAAGTTGGGCAAAGCTAGTGAAACGTGCTATAGCATTATCCGTGCTATTATTAGAATGAGATAAACAGTTAGGAGAGTTCACTAAAGGAGAGAAACAAATAATGAAGGAAAATAATAATAATAATTGTTACTGACAACTGTTCAAGATAACAGCTCACGTTTACTAAAAGTGGGTGATCATCTAGAAACGTAAATAGAATGTTCGAGAACAGCGAAGCTTGGTCTATGAAATTAATCCAAAAGTATTGGGTTAAAGAATCAGAGAGTAACAAGGGAACACACGCCGCTGAGATGGCCAGAGGTCATTAGTGATAGTGTGTGCTGAGAAGATGCAAGCAGCTATGCGGACAGGTTGTATGTCTGTTGTTTTACAGACTGGCTCTTATGAGTTTATACATATGTCCAGCTACTTCAAGCAAGTGTTAGTCTATGAAGGAGATAGATGTTATTTCTGTGGTATACAGTGAGTGTTTATTTCTATAGGAGATCAGAGATTATGCTCTCTCTTGTAAGTATCTGATGTGAGTTTATATTTTTCATCAGACTAATTCTTGTTACAGGAACGTTTGTCGAGGCATGATTAGCCAGTACAGCCCAAGATAACTATAAATATTTAAAGGAAACGGAAGGTTATAAATGTATAAAGGAAACTGAATGCTACTGAGGAGCATAGGCACCACAAGTTTACAGCGTCAGATTTAGAAGACTAAGAATCTCTAAAGGAGATAATGTTATAAAGAGGAATAAAATCCACAAGATATAGAGCTCACGTAAAAAGTACCAGTAATGTTCAAGGATCCATATTTTGATTGTATGCGAGCTGCATTGTATGAATTACCTTGTCATGCCTTTTAACAGTATTGTGTTATTAAAAGATTGGATAGATCAGCTAGGATTTGATTCGTCTTTGCATGTTGCTGAACTTATACCATCTTTTTTCACACACCTACTATATGAGAAGTCACTACAATAACACCAAAGAAGGAACTGAATGAACCTGGGATAGAAAAAAAGTAATATCATTCAAGAATTTACACCTCTGGCGGAGTTGACCAGTCATAACTTAATCTATAACTTGGAAGATAAACGGAGAAGTGTCACCTTAAATCACGCCATTACATACGACTAGTTGGCGCGGTTACACGCTTGCTAATTGGTAGCGTGAAGAGTTGCACTATGACACGCTTGCTAATTGGCGGCGTTACCAGGCCTTCTTAATGACAGCATGGCTACATCGTATTCTGATCAAATGTATTAACAACAACAGCAATAACATCAACAAGCTGCATTTGTTCCCCATCCACTACCTTCGGAACAGGAACCTACAATGGCTGCTCTCAAAAGTGTCACTGACACATTGCATAACGTTGATGTAGAGCCCTTTTCGTAGGCCTTTACAGTCGTTTACAGATGAGGGTAGTCTCATATTTATTAATATGTGGTCCTACCTCTGTAATAAACTTTACGCACCGACTTACAGGATAGTAAGTATTATTGGTGAGTTTGATTTTCGTAGCGCACGATTGTGCACTTATGCGAGTATTGGGTTACCCCGCCCGCATGTGTTGCCAAAGACCAGTCTATGTCATAGCTGGGGTTGAGAAGTTTAGTACCCAAGAATCAGTCCATTGATTTGTGGCGTTCGAACCCGTGTTGCGGGTATATTTTATTCTTGTGTATGACCGTCCGTCTGTTAAGAAGATGAGGACTCGGGTCAACAGTATTCTGGTGATTTTTTCTTATGAAGAGAAGCAAGTATGATTTAGATAATAATGTATTTCGTTCTCATGTAGACGTCTAGTTGTACCAATGACGTATTGGTTCAAAATGGAGTCCTACTTGAACTTATTATGTGAATTTTAAATCCAACGGATTCCGACGTTAGAATTATCCAGGATTGGCTTGGTATATTTTTATGATATGAATCAGTATTCGGCCGTTACGAATACGTACCACGCAAAGCAGAGATGACACAAGTATTTGCTATATCTAAGCTATGATGCCACGAAGGTCGTTGGCAGGAAATTGTATTATTGTTATTTCACATTGATTGAAGTAAGAGGCCAGTACTAAAAGGAGATACGTAGTATCGGAACATTATATGATATAGAAGACCTGACAAGGTTCTCCGTCATTGCCAAGGTCATAGGACAGTGGAAGATTGACCTATCGTATATAACTGCCTCATTTGTTTACTTGGATGCCATGTTATAAACACTGTATAACTAGTCTGACGTTACCTAAGAGATTATCTTACGGAACGAACTAACTGTAATTTTAAATATGAAACTTACGTTGTGTGCTGTCTGGTGGAAAGTCAACCGTCCGTCGTCAGAATTAAATGTTCGTCTAGTCAACCGTATGATGTCAAATAAATTGAATGAACTGTATACCGTCTTGGCATTAGTTGATGTGCCCCTGGTTGGAAGTTCAAGTTGACTTATTACTACATTGTTCAGAAATTGAATCCATTCGCGTTATGTCAAAAGTAGACAGATTCAACAAACCTACTTTCAAATAAAAGACTCTAACAGAAATGGTGGAACCAGCGTGATTTGGAAATTACGATTTTCAGGAAGGGACAGTTCTCAAAGTCAAATAAATCAGTTGAATAGAAATACCTCGATCTTCAAAAGGAAACGTCCACATACACGTGGAATCAAGACGACAGTTATCTGAAGGTCAAGGACGACGTTGGACATCATCTCTAAGCTGCAACATCGGACACTCTCATAGTGTTACATACATTGTTTTTACAAGGCTCATGCATACAGTCCCGGATGCGAGGGATATCCTTTTTTAGCCGGTTGAGATAAGTAAAAACGACGTGTTGTTATTACACCGTTTTACGTTTAGCTGTGCCTTGGCTTAGTAATATGTCCACTGCTTCTTTATTCATGTTGCATGTTCTATGTTTGATGTTTATCGTGGGAGGTTGGGAATGGCGACTTAGGACGGAAAAAAATACCAGTTTCACCACAGGTCCGTCTTGAGTGTTCTATAGGAATTGTTTTGCAGACTTCCCTCAGTGGAATGTTCCTATGCGTGAGCATAGAAGGATTTTAGGTCCACTGTGTCTGGTAGTCTGTGACACCTGACTGTTTTAGTTGTACCGTCAAGTTTTAATTGTTGTTTTTGGTAGTTATTTTATTCGTACCTTAGTTTTATGATGTATTTTGTTAGTATTATGCGTCTTTCTAACCTGACTTTCGTTGAGTTTTTTACAAAACATATGTTTTTACACTGTCTTGTCAATTGTATTGTTTAGTATTTGATCGCAGTTATCATCGTAATTCTTTACGACATTCCATTTTAGTTTCACATTTTATTTTTATTGGATTTCTGCGACTGTTTTCATTTGTCTTTGATTATCGTGTCGTGTCGTGTCAGTATTGTGCCTATTGTCTGTCACGTTATTGCTTTCATAACATTTCATTGCATAAATTACTTTATTAATTATTAATATAATTGCCTATTATATGACTTGAATTTACCGTTCTAGGACAGGAACGAAGACCACTTGGTGTAGTAACATTTTATGTAGAAGTATTTCAGAATAATTTTGAATAATGTCTACCTTAGACTATTTTATTAAGCAGGCTAAGGCGCTTAATATACCTCCGGAAGAGATTAGATCATTTGCTATGACAGAATACAAAGAGTCTCAAAGGTTGGAATCTCAAAGATTAGAAGCTGAGAAATTAAGATTGGAAAATTTGAGATTTGAGGCTGAAGAAAATGAGAAAAAAATGAAACTAGCGGCTGAGGAAGAGGAGAAAAAAATGAGATTAGCCGCTGAATTAGAAGAGAAACGATTTCAGCGTGAGTCCGAACAGAAAAAATTCGAGGCTGAAGAAAAATTTAAAAGAGATGCGGCAGAAAAAGAAAGGCTACTTAAAATTGAAATGGAAGTTAAACAAAAGGAAATGGAAGAAAGAAGATTAATAGCTGAACAAAATACAAAAAGGCTTCAGCTTGAGACAGACGAGAATGAAAGGAAACGTCAGCATGATTTGAAACTTGCCGAATTGGAATTTGATAGAATAAGATTGTCAAGTGAATGTAATACACAAAAGACTCAGGAAGGCCAGTCTTCATCTAGACATGAGAATTTTCGAGAGGTTCATCTCAAATTGCCAAAGTTTACTCCACCATCCGACGATGTGATATTTTGTTTGGACAGATTTGAGGCTACATGTCGGTCGTACAACTTGGATAAATCATTATATTGCACCCACTTATCCAGATTACTAACAGGAGAGGCAATGGCTGTTTATCACACTACTAGCTTTATAGATAAAAATGATTACGATGCTCTTAGGGCCGCTCTTCTTAACAAATTTCAAATGACAGACGATCAATACAGAAAGAAGTTCAAGTCTATGCTCCCACAATCTAGCAAGAATTTTGATGATTTTCTTTCTCAAATACGTCTTTCCTTGGAAAGATGGATTGAACTATCCAAGGTAGAGAAATCGTATGATGGTATTTTCGACTTATTACTACGCGATAAAGTTTTATCGGCAGTAAGTCCTGCATTTCTTGCGTTTCTACATGAACGTAAGCCTGGTAATATAAAAGAAATGTCAGAACATTGTAAAAATTTCTGCACCGCTCATCCTAACATGGATGTCAGCAATGCGCAGCTTAAGGACGATTTACCCGTTGCTTTCGCTATGCAACAAAACAATTTCCCTAGAAATCGTTCGATGGGTAGCGATATAAATTTTCAAAGGGGAAGTAATAATAATTTCAACTTTGGTCATTTTCAAAAGGGGAAACAATACCAATAGTCTGCTCCATTTAATGTATCATGGGGTCAGTCTCACAGATCTCGAGATTTTATTAACAACAATCCTAAATATAATCAAGGTAATAATAATAAACAACATTGGAGATCTCAATCATATCATCCTGAAAATAGAAATAGATTTATGAATAAGTCATTTCGCCAATATCACAACAGTGATAACTTTCATTGGCGGACTCATCCAAATTTTAATGATGGCAGAGACATTAATTATAGCAATTTTAATGACAATAGTCAAATTCGATCGCGACGTAGAGATAGATCGTCGAGCACGCCACGACAACATTAAAATGTTGCTTCAATTGAATCACAAACTAACAAAGATAATGATAATAATGTTAATCAACATAACGCTATGTCTTGTATCGATCTAGAGCAGGTAAAGACATGTCAAGAATGCTCAACGCTATTCCAGCCCAAGGCGATCACGACGCTGCGATGCGGGCACATTTTACCAAGTCTACCAGCAGTTTGTACAGCTACTTCTGCATCAGTTCACCATGGAAAGGGGTGTTTAAAATTTAACAGAGGATATGTCAACTCTATTCCTTGCTCTATCTTGTTTGACTCAGGCTGCAGTACAGTGGGAGTGCGGAACTCTCTGATCGACCCCTCCTTTGCCACTGGCAACGTGGTCAGGTGTGTCACATTCGGGGGAACTGTGGAAACCTTCCCTACAGCCATTATTAACTTACATACACCTTTCTTTTCAGGGAAGATCCATGCCTGTCTTCTGCAGAATCCAGTTAGCGATGTGATCCTTGGTTGTATACACGGTATAAAAGAGTGTACACCAGAGCAGATTAATGAATGGGAAAAGCGACATATTCATGCTGCAAATGCAGTGGTTACCAGAGCGCAAGCTACTGAATTGTCGCGTGAATCAACTTCTGAACCTACGGTTCATAATAGTAATGATGATGATTCTCCTATTTCAAGGAAGCTGTTTGCTAATTTACAAAAGAATGATAATTCTTTGCAGAGATTTTTTCAATTGGCGACTAAGAGAAATAATAACAACACAATTGCAAAGTCTAGACACCAATTTGCTCTTAAAAAAGGTATTTTAGTTAGATTAATAAGAGAAACAGATTCATTGGTGCGTTCATAAATTCTGGTCCCGTCTTCTATGAGACCTAGAATATTACGACATGCTCATGATTCTCAATGTGCAGGTCACATGGGGTTTTCGCGAACCAAATCTAGAGTGCTATCCGCATTCTATTGGCCTGGCGTTCATAGGGATGTTAATCTCTATTGTCGTTCCTGCGTGACATGTCAGGAAGTTAAAGTAAGGGGTCCATATCATGATGCTCCTATCCAAGCTGCGGACATACCTATTAGACCATTTGATAAAATGGCGATCGACATCATTGGTCCTATATTGCCATCTGCAAGAGGACATACACATATTCTTACCTGTATCGATATGTGTACGCGTTGGCCTGAGGCCATACCTCTTAAGAACACCTCATCTGCCAGTGTTGCAGAAGCTTTAATGCTGATCTTTTCACGCATTGGTTTTCCGCGTAAGATCCTATCGGATCATGGTGTCCAGTTTATTTCCGAATCCATGTCACAGGTTATGAAGACATTGGGTATAGATAGATCTCTCAGTTCAATATACCATGCAATGTCCAATGGGTTAATTGAGAGACAGAATAGGACACTTAAGCAGTTGTTGGGTAAGATGACTCAAGATCACCCTCAGGAGTGGGACCGGGTCCTACCCGCTGCTCTCTTCGCGTATCGCGAGGTGCAAAACCAAGCCACAGGGTTTTCTCCCTTCCAGTTAGTTTTTGGCATACAACCACGCGGACCTATGTCTTTAATCCATGATTTATTGGTTGAAGATAATATACCTGAGGAAACTTAATCCTCATATGAATATGTCATCTCTTTAAGAAAGAGAATAATAGATGCCTGTAGGTTAGCTACTGCATCATCCGAAGAGTCTAAAGAAAAAGCTCGTCTATTTGCAAATCGGTATAGACGTCTGCGCCTGCTTATTCCTGGTGACGAGGCTTTTGTTTTACTGCCTTCGCATAACAATCGTCTACTTATCACATGGAGAGGTCCTTTTAGGATCATCTCAAGAATATCCGATGTCGACTACATCGTCGATATTAAAGGAAAACACAAAACCTTTCACATTAACATGTTGAAAGAGTATTATTCACGTCCTGATTATTTACAATCAGTATTTCAAGCGACTGACGATCCTACCCCTCACATTCACAACTATACTAATTTGTCAGTTATACAAGAAGAAGAGTCTTCTTTTCAAGATGTACAATTGCCTATACCAGTTGTACCTTTTCATTCCACGGAAAACTGGAATGATGTCACTATTTCTTCTTCTCTTTCGACTGATCAACGACAGCAAGTTTCATCACTACTTCAAACGTATGATAAAGTTCTCACTGACATTCCAGGTCATACGTCAACTATTCAACATGATATCCTTCTAACTGATGAAACACCTATCCGTATTCGTCCATATCCCATACCTTTACACTTTAGAGATAAGGTCGAAAAGGAATTGGATGAGATGCTTCGATTAAACATAATTGAACCATCGTTGTCACCAAATGCTTCATCTATGGTGATAATAAGAAAGAAAGATAATAACATTCGTCTATGTGTAGACTACAGAAAATTAAATAAAGTCACACAATTTGACGCAGAACCTTTGCCACTTTTAGAAGATTTATTAGTAAAATTATCTCATTCTACTTTCTTCTCTAAGTTTGATCTGTCAAAGGGCTATTGGCAAGTACCATTGACAGAAAGGGCAAAGCCACTCACTGCTTTCTCGACGCGTCGGGTTCTATTCCAATGGAATTTTATGCCTTTCGGGTTAGTCAACGCTCCTGCCACGTTCGTACGCATGATGCGTCGAATTCTATCTCATCATCCCAACGTCATTGCGTACATAGATGACATTTGTCTTTTCAGTGACTCATGGGAAGAACATTTGAAAGGATTAAACTCATTACTGTCCACGTTACAAGATCATAACTTAACTGCTAAGCCATCAAAGGCATTTGTGGGTTTCCACGATATTTCTTTTTTGGGTCACCGTATTGGTCGCGGTATGTTATATACAGAGGACAGTAATGTCTCTAAAATCCTTAACATCTCCACACCTAAAACAAAGAAACAAGTGTGATCTCTATTAGGACTAGTACAATACTATGGGAAATTCATACCACATCTTTCGTCCATTACTGCTCCTTTCTCTTTATTACTTAGGAAAAGTGCAGCTAACGTGATTCGGTGGTCAAACGAACATCAAATCGCGTTGGATACCATAAAGAAATTTTTTTCGGATGCTCCTGTTTTAAGGTTGCCTAATGCGAATTTACCATTTGTCTTACGCAGCGATGCTTCTAATTTCGGCGTGGGAAGCGTCTTACTACAAGAATATAATGGCACCTTGCATCCAGTTCTCTATGTATCACGGAAGTTAACTCCGACTGAACAAAGTTACTCAGTTTTAGATAAGGAACTGCTCGGACTTGTTTGGTCAATAACTAAACTCCAAAGATACCTGCTTGGATCACACTTTATTGTGGAATCAGACCAAAAAGCGCTTACTGCTCTCAACACAAAGGACGTGAAATCTGCCAAATCTACTAGGTATGCGATCGCTCTCCAACCATACAGTTTCACGATTCGATCCATACCTGGCACACAGAATGTTCTCGCAGACGTTTTGTCGAGATGTCCTAACGAATCACATTAACAGCTACGCACTGCAGATAACTGAACTTCGACACTGACAGTTCGTCAATTGTAACTTTTTACGTGTGATATCTCTATGACAAGAGTCATTAACATTCAGTCAAGTGAAATCTACAATGCTTATGTATCAAAATAGCATGGAACGTTAAGATATATGACTATCGTTGTGAAAATAACATTTACTCACTCAGGATATTGAAGAGAGAATAACGTTGAATAAAACCAGATTATATTTTCTCACTGAAATAACATTGCGAACGCTTGGTTGGTTTTTTTATTTCATGGAACGGAACCTAGTATTATTTTACGGTTTCCTAACAGGACAATGGAACTTTCTTAATCTACGAAATTTAATGACCTTTGTTAATTTGTTTTTAAAATAAATAATTCGGTAGATTAGTAACCGTTGATACTTAGTTAATGAGTATAAGAATTAATTTGGATCACTATGAAATATTTAATTGTAAACATTTAATATTTATCACTCGGTAAGGACAGTGATTTAACATTTGCGCTTTTATTAGTACCACAAATGAACTTTTAGACACAGTTAAGGGTGTTGATCTCTACACGTGTTTAAATTGTATTCTTTCATTTTTTTTTTCACTTTTCATTTTTAAGACATATCCATCACTTTTCGGTTTATTCATTGGTTTTTACATTTCTTTTCATTTTGCGTTTCTAATCGGTTTAATTCATTATTTCTATATGCGATTTTATTTCATTTACCACATTGTATCAAAGGTGGTCAATTGTGGATGTATGCTTTTGTGCATACCTTTTGTTTATTTGAGTTAATTTAAATTTCATATTTATGTTTGATGATTCTATGTCATGCTATATTAATATTATATGATTATGTACACTTGAATCACCTCTAGTTTCGAGTAGTAAAGAAAAAAATTAATATAATTAATTTTTTTGGGGGGATTGGTAAGGAATCTGTAGAGCCCTTTTCGTAGGCCTTTACAGTCGTTTACAGATGAGGGTAGTCTCATATTTATTAATATGTGGTCCTACCTCTGTAATAAACTTTACGCACCGACTTACAGGATAGTAAGTATTATTGGTGAGTTTGATTTTCGTAGCGCACGATTGTGCACTTATGCGAGTATTGGGTTACCCCGCCCGCATGTGTTGCCAAAGACCAGTCTACGTCATAGCTGGGGTTGAGAAGTTTAGTGCCCAAGAATCAGTCCATTGATTTGTGGCGTTCGAACCCGTGTTGCGGGTATATTTTATTCTTGTGTATGACCGTCCGTCTGTTAAGAAGATGAGGACTCGGGCCAACAGTATTCTGGTTATTTTTTCTTATGAAGAGAAGCAAGTATGATTTAGATAATAATGTATTTCGTTCTCATGTAGACGTCTAGTTGTACCAATGACGTATTGGTTCAAAATGGAGTCCTACTTGAACTTATTATGTGAATTTTAAATCCGACGGATTCCGACGTTAGAATTATCCAGGATTGGCTTGGTATATTTTTATGATATGAATCAGTATTCGGCCGTTACGAATACGTACCACGCAAAGCAGAGGTGACTCAAGTATTTGCTATATCTAAGCTATGATGCCACGAAGGTCGTTGGCAGGAAATTGTATTATTGTTATTTCACATTGATTGAAGTAAGAGGCCAGTACTAAAAGGAGATACGTAGTATCGGAACATTATATGATATAGAAGACCTGACAAGGTTCTCCGTCATTGCCAAGGTCATAGGACAGTGGAAGATTGACCTATCGTATATAACTGCCTCATTTGTTTACTTGGATGCCATGTTATAAACACTGTATAACTAGTCTGACGTTACCTAAGAGATTATCTTACGGAACGAACTAACTGTAATTTTAAATATGAAACTTACGTTGTGTGCTGTCTGGTGGAAAGTCAACCGTCCGTCGTCAGAATTAAATGTTCGTCTAGTCAACCGTATGATGTCAAATAAATTGAATGAACTGTATACCGTCTTGGCATTAGTTGAGGTGCCCCTGGTTGGAAGTTCAAGTTGACTTATTACTACATTGTTCAGAAATTGAATCCATTCGCGTTATGTCAAAAGTAGACAGATTCAACAAACCTACTTTCAAATAAAAGACTCTAACAGTTGACCATTATGCAAAATATAACCAGATCAGGTCGGTTATCACGCCTTTTACAGGGGATTCTAAAGCGTTTCGTAGATGGTTAAAAGATGTCGATAAGTTTGCCACTATGGTAAACACATGCACAGACTCAGATCGCAAACGAATTTTATATGTGTCATAAGATTCCGTGGTCACTGATTTCTTAAGAAGACGTGACAATGCATACCAAAATGAAACCTATGATTATCTTAAGAAAGAGTTGGTACAACGTTATAGTGATATCACCAATACGGAACATGCGTGGTCACCCCTTCGTCGGATTAGACAAGAACATAAAGATCCCATTCAGTCTTATATAGAAAGGTTACTAAATCTAGCAGAGGAAGCTTTTTTGATGGATTGACAGAATCACAAGATCTGGAAAAACATCTTGTAGGCATATTTATTGATGGATTGACAGGAGATAACATCGCAAAGATCCGAAAACGATAAATGAAGCGATCCAAATGGCGATTGTAGAGGAGAATGTTCGAACAAGATTTTACCAATGTGTCGGACAGGAACCTAGATTTGAATCTCATCCAGTTCATGAACCGATGGAAATTGGCCATTCCCGTCCATTGTGGCATCGCCCAAGCCATACGAGTAGTCAGGAGCAGTTAAGCGCAAATTATGCTCGACACCCTTATAGACAGCAACGCGTATATCAAGTCAATACCCGTCCTTGTTTTAATTGTGGAATTCGAGGACACCTAACCCGGGAGTGCCGACGACAACGTCCTCGCCTACACCAGCAAGGTTATAACAACCCACGACGTCATAGTTATAGCAATGGTAATTATTTTAACCACAATTTCCGCGGAGCACATACATCTTCCAGTTTTACAAGAGGACAACCACGAACGTACAACCAGAGAAACAGTCAGCCATTAAGTATGACCGTTAGTTGTGACTATAAATCTGATGGAAACAACACATTCCTTCATCAGAGGTCCGTACATGGACAGAAAAACAACGTTGTTTCCCCACCCAATACCTCCTTCTCAAAGAACACCTGAGCAAGAAGTACTCTCCATAAACATTACCCAGACCCCAGTTCCTGTCTCATCAACATTGACAAGAAGAATTATCGCGTACTTGTTGACACTGACGCTTCAGTTTGCCTCATTAGGGAACAATTATACAAACAAATTAAACATTATGTAAAGTTCCGACAATCAAAGACGTATTTGGCCTCGGTAACAGGAGAATCCATGAAGTCCTGTGGTACAGCATACATTACATCCCAGATAGGACAGCAACAGCTTACACATCCCTTCATAATAACACGTGGGATGTCACGAAATTTCATCCTTGGTAGAGACTTCCTTACCCGCCACAACGCCAGAATATATTTTGACCTGCATAAGATCAATGTCAATTGTGAATATATACAGTTACAGGATGATATACATATCGCCTCCCTGGTACGCTTAACAACACCAGTTACAATACTACCTAACACGCTCGTAATAGCAAAAGGTCGAATTAAAAGTTCCAATTATATCGGACCAGAACAAACAATCCAGATTGAACCCTTGGAAAATGAGGACATTAATGACGCACCCCTCATTTTTGGTACTGAAGGTATTGCTGAAATTTCACCCTCCCGTGACTTTCCAGTCATGATTGTAAACACATCGGGACACGCTGCGACGATACACAGAGGTGCGATAATTGCTAAAGTACGAAGATCGTCCTTGACCTGTGCGATGAACATTAGAATGCTTGACGCCGTTCAGAGTCGACATCAATCCCCCGCCCCATGCACATCCCAAAATCATACCCCATGTGACCCTTCCGATTCTGACAAACGATTTCAACAACAAAGTACATATGGCAACCAATTTACTGACCGGATTAGGCGCCAGACTCCACAAACAAGAACGTTTGTAAAATCGAATAGAACAACAGATAGAAGAAAAATCTACAGCCAGGAAAGCAACAGGAAACATACATGTCGACGATCATACCTCATGTCGAAGATGGATAGCATTATTTATGTGCCTGATAATTATGTTACTCCAACACACAGAGAGAGAAGACACACTGACCAAGATGACACACCGTTACCAGGAGGATACCCAGTTGATGAATACATCAGTCATAACAACGTGGAAGTCCAAGAATGCGAGAGATATGATCGAGCTTGCAGAGATGAAACTGAAGAAACATATTTAGATATTGAAAGAACTAAATACCTCCATTATGCACATGAAGTTAATCAAATAAAAAGGAGAACAGCATTCGATGGGATATACAGAGGAACAGGCAACAGTAGAAAAAATCGCATCATGTCAGACTTGTTACTCACCAGTTATTGTCAACCCCAGCAAAGAAAACAGGCCCTTGGTACAATAGATCACCTCCACACTATAGTGGACACTATAATCACAGAATAGATGTAGAGCGTACTCCATGGCGGAAAATCAATACGAGATACTCAGAAAACTGACGGATATGGAGTTAGGCAGAACCAGTACGGTACATATGGACATTCAAACACAACAGAGGAACCCATTGGTTTGAAACCCTACCACACCCCTTTGAAGAACTGTGAAATAGTGGAGAAGTCTATAAACGACATGTTGAGTGCAGAAATTATAGAAAGATCCAGATCAGCATGGTGTTACTTATTGGCCATCAGTGTTAAATATATTTTCTTTGTTGAATTCCACCAGAGTTAAATACTGTTTCTATATATACTGTTGAATGGTGTATAGATATGAAGTTGTATTGTTCCTTGTTCACACTGACATCAACTATTTACAGGACCACAGTGTTAAGAGGTATGGTGGTCTGTGGAAGCTCCAATGTTAAGACTTGTTGTTGGCCCCAGCGTTGCTCGTCAGAGTGGTTGTTAAGAATAGGAATATCAACTCGACCTACGCAGTGGTGTGTAGACATAGAGTGAGAGTATAATACGCGAATGATGAAAGAGTTCGAAGAGTTGATAAATGTTCTTTTTCTCACTCATGTATGGCTGGAAGTCATCGACGCCAACTGCTGTGTACTTTTTGTTACAGTTTAATTGGACGTACACATTCGACAGCACGGATACAGTGACAAATCACAGGTTGGCATAATACATCATGGTACAATTGATAAATGGTCTTGCAATGATACATGGGCACTCGTTGAATAATAGCACAATGGACTGTCAGTAGACAAGCACTCAGTATTGCCCGTATATATATATCATCTGAGTTTACTGACAAGGCACGTCAGTTTATAAACAATATTCAAGATGGCTTCTAGACCTAACCTCGACTAGCGAAGATTCCTCTATGTAAAGTTCAGCACATATTTTCATATATAATATTGAACCACTAATAATGGGTTCTCATCTGTAACAGTGATCTCTGGACTCATCAAGCGATAATACGGGGCATCCCTTTTCTCTTCTTGAAAGTCACAAAATATTTGGATACAAGATGGCTTCTCTCGTGAGCTGTCACTCACTTTCTTTTTTTTGATACAAACTAGGCAGCTGTATCAAAGCTGGTCATTAATTAAATGTTCTTATGGCTTCGTAGATTCTATCATATCAGGGCGAAGCCAAATCACAACTCTCTAGCCACACATCCGCTGAACAGCCTTTGACCTTTCTAGCGACAAAGAACATATAGTTCGACTTAGATATGTAAAGATATACAGATATAAGACAGACTCGTCCTACCTAGACAAACAATACACATAAATTCAGGCCATAGATATACTGAAGCAAGAACAATCTATTTCTACCCAAACAAAGAATAAATCGCAGTAAAACTGGATTCATCCGCGGAGTTCGATCGAAAGTGGCGAAACTCCTTTCAAGGGAAGTAACTCAATAATGACTTTTCCTTAAGCACTAAAAAGTATCTATTTTGTTTACAAAATATTTGCGAACATAACAAGCATACAAATGTATAATATTGCAAGATATCAAAGACTGCACGTAACACATGGTCATTGCCAATAGTGATTGTATCGAAAAAAGATGGTACAAGTCGATTTTGCTGCGATTACCGCGCATTGAACAGGATTATCAAGATTATTTCATACTCATTACCACACATTGATGATATTTTGGCAACACTCGGACATTCCACACATTTTACAACATTAGATGCACGCTCAAGAATTTGGTGTATTTCTATGACACCCGCAGCCAAAGAAAATTCCACATTTTGTACGCAAATGTGTAGCTATAAGTGGACCGTCATGCCTTTAGGTTTAAAAGGGAGCCCAGCAACATACATGGCACTGATGGACGAAGTCTTGCAGGGAGTGCATTCTTTTGCATTAGCTTATATAGACGACGTACTTATTCATACAGCAGATACCGTCATGACCACTTAAAGAAGGTTGAGCAAGTCTTTGATCGCCTCCGACACACCAAGTTAAATGTAAACTTAGCAAATGTGAGTTCCTAAAAGCTGAAACCAAATATTTAGTATTCATAGTTAACAAAGATGGCATTCGCCCTGACACAGACAAAGATGACGCGATTTGGGAGATGCCCGCCCCCATAACAGTGAAGGAAGTACGAGCTTATATCGGTTGCTGTAGTTACAACAGACGCCACGTTATTAACTTCTCAAAGGCCGCTGAACCGCTTATTGCTCTTACAAAAAAAGGATTTACGATTCAAGTGGACTGAAGAATGTCAAAAATCTGTTGGCTACCTCAAAAATGCGCTCACAACAATACCACTTCTCGCACATCCTGATACATCTCGTCCAACGATCTTATATACGGATGCGTCCAATACCGCAATAGGCGCTTGTTTAGTCCAACCCAGAGAAGAAGACGAGACACCGATCATACCGGAGATTCCCAACTAGGTGCCCATAGCATTTGTGTCACACGCCCTCTCCAAAACACAGAGACAATGGTCAACTACGGAGAAAGAAGCATTTGTCATAATGTATGCGATACAGAAACTTGATTTTTACATTAGAGGCACCAAACTCATAATAAGAACGGATCACCAACTCTTGGTTAATTGGCTCACTAAGACACATGAGCAGCCCAAGAAATTGCAGACCTAGTCCATGAACTTGCAGTCCTGTGACACAAAAATTGAATACATTCCTGGTATTTTAAACACATGTGCAGACCTCCTTTCTCGAATCCCGCACCCTAATAGACACAGAAAGATGACATTTCGTTGGCGGAATTAAGAGAAAAGTTAGTATTTAGAGACAATCGCTCACACGATCAAGATAGCAGCACACCGGTATCAGTGCATGAGAACGAACCCCACCCTTCCATAACAAGTCAAACATACTATGGCAGTGGAGGATTACTACCGCTAGTTCCAAGCCAGCAACAACTCACAAACCAGTCTTCACATTCCAGCTGGGACAGCGAAGATGAGAGGCCTTTACAAGCAGCAAGAAACAATATAACCTACCACAGTCAGAGCCCTACAGAGGATCATACAAAGATTGAAGCATCGCAACCTTCCGATGAGACACACAGCGAAATGAACATTGTTGATACGCCTTTAGCACCTTATGAGTCAGACCTTGAGATAACAGAACGAGAAGAAAGCGACATCGATTGCATGGATGACTCTACCAATACTGAGCTACGTACAGCTACCAAGCGCCGTTACCGCCTCTCATCAGGAGATTCATTGCCGCGAGCGAAGTTATTACGTCTACCACAAGAACATGTACGAGCCAAGTTCAGAAGAAATCAACGCCCAGTTCACAAGCCGATCCCAGTTTTACAACATCGTCCTAATATTCCGTCGTCCTATTTTTCCTGCAGAGCGACTGTTAACACAACATCACAATCGATACCAACTTCGTCGCATTACGACAGTCGTCTCTCCAGTAGAGAAATTACATTGTTAGAGCTTGCAAAAGAAGTCTCAAAATGGATGCAGGCAGTGTAATCATCGGAAAGTACTCCCCAATCACAGTAATAATCGCAGCACTCTCCCAACAAAGTGCTTATAGGTACTCTATCAAAGTAGTACCTACCACTAAGTCACTTTTTTATTTTTATAGTCTCCAGTGTTTAAGTTAGCTGATTTATTGGACACCTGGGTACTCACACTAATCATTTAACTCCTTAAGAGACGAGAGTATGGAACTCTGAGAAAAAAAAAACAATGAGTCTATAATCTTGAGAAACACAGAATCCTGACTATGTAGACTTATTCTGGATAAACTCACAGAGCTTTTCAGTATACTTGATCCCAGATACCTGATTCAGCGCACAAGAGGATCGGGACTGATAATTATTGTTAGTATTGATAGTATTATTGCCATATTTGATTGTGTGGTGTATACATTTCAGTTATATGCACATTTAGATGGCAACAGAGAAAAAAGAAAGAACAAAAACATGGAATAGTCATAGCCAAGTTATGGAAATGCAAGAAATTCCTCTTACCCATATACAGGTAGCAAAGAGTGCACAAGATGCACTAATTGTGAACATCTCGACGGCACATCTCACACTCTTTCCCCCTTCACCACCCACAAATGATGTACCCCAGTCATCATTGCACTGACTACACAGCGACACCAGTAACATGACATGCTTCGCAGTACTGCTGCTTTGAGCAGTAATGATAGCTTAGAATTTGTAGATGAATTACCAAAGATATTATATGTGGCTACTTAAGAGATGATAACGATGACACAGCCACGTAGTCACGTTGACATTAACTTTAGTCCCGAAGGATTTTTTTTATACTTCATAAAGTTCTATACGCATATGACATCTATAGTTTTAGACGGAATTAGCGACGTGAACGAACGAACGAACTTTATTTTCGAAGGGTAAAGAATTGATCGCGGTCGGGGACATTCAATTCTGACCTGATTAGTGACACATGTCTTTCACTATCGTCCCAGGACATTTAACTATGCACGTTTCGCCATGTCATTAAGTGTAACTCCGCCTATCTGACTGTTTCAATTCAGTAATGACATTGACGGCAGATATTTCAGACATTACGAGTGCTGACAAATCTCTGTTTCCAGAGACAGCTACCATGTCGACCGTTATAAATATATTATATATTGCATGTATTAAATTGTTATTGATGAGTTGTTTACCTTATAAGGTTATGTATTATACCCTTTTGTAATGGTTGATAGACACACCTTTCCCACGCCGCGATACTTGATAAGGTAATTGATGCATTAGTTATTGGTAATGGAATGACATTACATTTATGGTTTTATCTTTGCGACTTTGCATATTATGACTCATAGTTTATAAATGTATATGTACAGGAGCAGGTAATAGGATAGTACATTATAGTTAGGGATTAGATAAGTGTTGATAGAACGCAAATGTCTCCCTACGAGATACATTTGTGCGGCCCCAGGTTGTATATGTCCCCGAGAGACCTACGCTAGCATTATCCGTGCTATTATTAGAAAGAGATAAACAGTTAGGACAGTTCACTAAAGGAGAGAAACAAATAATGAAGGAAAATAATAATAATAAGAATTGTTACTGACAACTGTTCAAGATAACAGCTCACGTTTACTAAAAGTGGGTGATCATCTAGAAACGTAAATAGAATGTTCGAGAACAGCGAAGCTTGGTCTATGAAATTAATCCAAAAGTATTGGGTTAAAGAATCAGAGAGTAACAAGGGAACACACGCCGCTGAGATGGCCAGAGGTCATTAGGGATAGTGTGTGCTGAGAAGATGCAAGCAGCTATGCGGACAGGTTGTATGTCTGTTGTTTTACAGACTGGCTCTTTTGAGTTTATACATATGTCCAGATACTTCAAGCAAGTGTTAGTCTATGAAGGAGATAGATGTTATTTCTGTGGTATACAGTGAGTGTTTATTTCTATAGGAGATCAGAGATTATGCTCTCTCTTGTAAGTATCTGATGTGAGTTTATATTTTTCATCAGACTAATTCTTGTTACAGGAACGTTTGTCGAGGCATGATTAGCCAGTACAGCCCAAGATAACTATAAATATTTAAAGGAAACGGAAGGTTATAAATGTATAAAGGAAACTGAATGCTACTGAGGAGCATAGGCACCACAAGTTTACAGCGTCAGATTTAGAAGACTAAGAATCTCTAAAGGAGATAATGTTATAAAGAGGAATAAAATCCACAAGATATAGAGCTCACGTAAAAAGTACCAGTAATGTTCAAGGATCCATATTTTGATTGTATGCGAGCTGCATTGTATGAATTACCTTGTCATGCCTTTTAATAGTATTGTGTTATTAAAAGATTGGATAGATCAGCTAGGATTTGATTTCGTCTTTGCATGTTGCTGAACTTATACCATCTTTTTTCACACACCTACTATATGAGAAGTCACTACAATAACACCAAAGAAGGAACTGAATGAACCTGGGATAGAAAAAAAAGTAATATCATTCAAGAATTTACACCTCTGGCGGAGTTCACCAGTCATAACTTAATCTATAACTTGGAAGATAAACGGAGAAGTGTCACCTTAAATCACGCCATTACATACGACTAGTTGGCGCGGTTACACGCTTGCTAATTGGTAGCGTGAAGAGTTGCACTATGACACGCTTGCTAATTGGCGGCGTTACCAGGCCTTCTTAATGACAGCATGGCTACATCGTATTCTGATCAAATGTATTAACAACAACAGCAACAACATCAACAAGCTGCATTTGTTCCCCATCCACTACCTTCGGAACAGGAACCTACAATGGCTGCTCTCAAAAGTGTCACTGACACATTGCATAACGTTGATGTAGAGCCCTTTTCGTAGGCCTTTACAGTCGTTTACAGATGAGGGTAGTCTCATATTTATTAATATGTGGTCCTACCTCTGTAATAAACTTTACGCACCGACTTACAGGATAGTAAGTATTATTGGTGAGTTTGATTTTCGTAGCGCACGATTGTGCACTTATGCGAGTATTGGGTTACCCCGCCCGCATGTGTTGCCAAAGACCAGTCTACGTCATAGCTGGGGTTGAGAAGTTTAGTGCCCAAGAATCAGTCCATTGATTTGTGGCGTTCGAACCCGTGTTGCGGGTATATTTTATTCTTGTGTATGACCGTCCGTCTGTTAAGAAGATGAGGACTCGGGTCAACAGTATTCTGGTGATTTTTTCTTATGAAGAGAAGCAAGTATGATTTAGATAATAATGTATTTCGTTCTCATGTAGACGTCTAGTTGTACCAATGACGTATTGGTTCAAAATGGAGTCCTACTTGAACTTATGTGAATTTTAAATCCGACGGATTCCGACGTTAGAATTATTCAGGATTGGCTTGGTATATTTTTATGATATGAATCAGTATTCGGCCGTTACGAATACGTACCACGCAAAGCAGAGGTGACTCAAGTATTTGCTATATCTAAGCTATGATGCCACGAAGGTCGTTGGCAGGAAATTGTATTATTGTTATTTCACATTGATTGAAGTAAGAGGCCAGTACTAAAAGGAGATACGTAGTATCGGAACATTATATGATATAGAAGACCTGACAAGGTTCTCCGTCATTGCCAAGGTCATAGGACAGTGGAAGATTGACCTATCGTATATAACTGCCTCATTTGTTTACTTGGATGCCATGTTATAAACACTGTATAACTAGTCTGACGTTACCTAAGAGATTATCTTACGGAACGAACTAACTGTAATTTTAAATATGAAACTTACGTTGTGTGCTGTCTGGTGGAAAGTCAACTGTCGGTCGTCAGAATTAAATGTTCGTCTAGTCAACCGTATGATGTCAAATAAATTGAATGAACTGTATACCGTCTTGGCATTAGTTGATGTGCCCCTGGTTGGAAGTTCAAGTTGACTTATTACTACATTGTTCAGAAATTGAATCCATTCGCGTTATGTCAAAAGTAGACAGATTCAACAAACCTACTTTCAAATAAAAGACTCTAACAGAAATGGTGGAACCAGCGTGATTTGGAAATTACGATTTTCAGGAAGGGACAGTTCTCAAAGTCAAATAAATCAGTTGAATAGAAATACCTCGATCTTCAAAAGGAAACGTCCACATACACGTGGAATCAAGACGACAGTTATCTGAAGGTCAAGGACGACGTTGGACATCATCTCTAAGCTGCAACATCGGACACTCTCATAGTGTTACATACATTGTTTTTACAAGGCTCATGCATACAGTCCCGGATGCGAGGGATATCCTTTTTTAGCCGGTTGAGATAAGTAAAAACGTCGTGTTGTTATTACACCGTTTTACGTTTAGCTGTGCCTTGGCTTAGTAATATGTCCACTGCTTCTTTATTCATGTTCCATGTTCTATGTTTGATGTTTATCGTGGGAGGTTGGGAATGGCGACTTAGGACGGAAAAAAATACCAGTTTCACCACAGGTCCGTCTTGAGTGTTCTATAGGAATTGTTTTGCAGACTTCCCTCAGTGGAATGTTCCTATGCGTGAGCATAGAAGGATTTTAGGTCCACTGTGTCTGGTAGTCTGTGACACCTGACTGTTTTAGTTGTACCGTCAAGTTTTAATTGTTGTTTTTGGTAGTTATTTTATTCGTACCTTAGTTTTATGATGTATTTTGTTAGTATTATGCGTCTTTCTAACCTGACTTTCGTTGAGTTTTTTACAAAACATATGTTTTTACACTGTCTTGTCAATTGTATTGTTTAGTATTTGATCGCAGTTATCATCGTAATTCTTTACGACATTCCATTTTAGTTTCACATTTTATTTTTATTGGATTTCTGCGACTGTTTTCATTTGTCTTTGATTATCGTGTCGTGTCAGTATTGTGCCTATTGTCTGTCACGTTATTGCTTTCATAACATTTCATTGCATAAATTACTTTATTAATTATTAATATAATTGCCTATTATATGACTTGAATTTACCGTTCTAGGACAGGAACGAAGACCACTTGGTGTAGTAACATTTTATGTAGAAGTATTTCAGAATAATTTTGAATAATGTCTACCTTAGACTATTTTATTAAGCAGGCTAAGGCGCTTAATATACCTCCGGAAGAGATTAGATCATTTGCTATGACAGAATACAAAGAGTCTCAAAGGTTGGAATCTCAAAGATTAGAAGCTGAGAAATTAAGATTGGAAAATTTGAGATTTGAGGCTGAAGAAAATGAGAAAAAAATGAAACTAGCGGCTGAGGAAGAGGAGAAAAAAAATGAGATTAGCCGCTGAATTAGAAGAGAAACGATTTCAGCGTGAGTCCGAACAGAAAAAATTCGAGGCTGAAGAAAAATTTAAAAGAGATGCGGCAGAAAAAGAAAGGCTACTTAAAATTGAAATGGAAGTTAAACAAAAGGAAATACAAGAAAGAAGATTAATAGCTGAAGAAAATACAAAAAGGCTTCAGCTTGAGACAGACGAGAATGAAAGGAAACGTCAGCATGATTTGAAACTTGCCGAATTGGAATTTGATAGAATAAGATTGTCAAGTAAATGTAATACACAAAAGACTCAGTAAGGCCAGTCTTCATCTAGACATGAGAATTTTCGAGAGGTTCATCTCAAATTGCCAAAGTTTACTCCACCATCCGACGATGTGATATTTTGTTTGGACAGATTTGAGGCTACATGTCGGTCGTACAACTTGGATAAATCATTATATTGCACCCACTTATCCAGATTACTAACAGGAGAGGCAATTGCTGTTTATCACACTACTAGCTTTATAGATAAAAAAAATGATTACGATGCTCTTAGGGCCGCTCTTCTTAACAAATTTCAAATGACAGAAGTTCAATACAGAATGAAGTTCAAGTCTATGCTCCCACAATCTAGCAAGAATTTTGATGATTTTCTTTCTCAAATACGTCTTACCTTGGAAAGATGGATTGAACTATCCAAGGTAGAGAAATCGTATGATGGTATTTTCGACTTATTACAACGCGATAAAGTTTTATCGGCAGTAAGTCCTGCATTTCTTGCGTTTCTACATGAACGTAAGCCTGGTAATATAAAAGAAATGTCAGAACATTGTAAAAATTTCTGCACCGCTCATCCTAACATGGATGTCAGCAATGCGCAGCTTAAGGACGATTTACCCGTTGCTTTCGCTATGCAACAAAACAATTTCCCTAGAAATCGTTCCATGAGTAGCGATAGAAATTTTCAAAGGGAAGTAATAATAATTTCAACTTTGGTCATTTTCAAAAGGGGAAACAATACCAATAGTCTGCTCCATTTAATGTATCATGGGGTCAATCTCACAGATCTCGAGATTTTATTAACAACAATCCTAAATATAATCAAGGTAATAATAATAAACAACATTGGAGATCTCAATCATATCATCCTGAAAATAGAAATAGATTTATGAATAAGTCATTTCGCCAACATCACAACAGTGATAACTTTCATTGGCGGACTCATCCAAATTTTAATGATGGCAGAGACAGTAATTATAGCAATTTTAATGACAATAGTCAAATTCGATCGCGACGTAGAGATAGATCATCGAGCACGCCACGACAACATTAAAATGTTGCTTCAATTGAATCACAAACTAACAAAGATAATGATAATAATGTTAATCAACATAACGCTATGTCTTGTATCGATCTAGAGCAGGTAAAGACATGTCAAGAATGCTCAACGCTATTCCAGCCCAAGGCGATCACGACGCTGCGATGCGGGCACATTTTACCAAGTCGACCAGCAGTTTGTACAGCTACTTCTGAATCAGTTCACCATGGAAAGGGGTGTTTAAAATTTAACAGAGGATACGTCAACTCTATTCCTTGCTCTATCTTGTTTGACTCAGGCTGCAGTACAGTGGGAGTGCGGAACTCTCTGATCGACCCCTCCTTTGCCACTGGCAACATGGTCAAGTGTGTCACATTCGGGAGAACTGTGGAAACCTTCCCTACAGCCATCATTAACTTACATACACCTTTCTTTTCAGGGAAGATCCATGCCTGTCTTCTGCAGAATCCAGTTAGCGATGTGATCCTTGGTTGTATACACGGTATAAAAGAGTGTACACCAGAGCAGATTAATGAATGGGAAAAGCGACATATTCATGCTGCAAATGCAGTGGTTACCAGAGCGCAAGCTACTGAATTGTCGCGTGAATCAACTTCTGAACCTACGGTTCATAATAGTAATGATGATGATTCTCCTATTTCAAGGGAGCTGTTTGCTAATTTACAAAAGAATGATAATTCTTTGCAGAGATTTTTTCAATTGGCGACTAAGAGAAATAATAACAACACAATTGCAAAGTGTAGACACCAATTTGCTCTTAAAAAAGGTATTTTAGTTAGATTAATAAGAGAAACAGATTCATTGGTGCGTTCATAAATTCTGGTCCCGTCTTCTATGAGATCTAGAATATTACGACATGCTCATGATTCTCAATGTGCAGGTCACATGGCGTTTTCGCGAACCAAATCTAGAGTGCTATCCGCATTCTATTGGCCTGGCGTTCATAGGGATGTTAATCTCTATTGTCGTTCCTGCGTGACATGTCAGGAAGTTAAAGTAAGGGGTCCATATCATGATGCTCCTATCCAAGCTGCGGACATACCTATTAGACCATTTGATAAAATGGCGATCGACATCATTGGTCCTATATTGCCATCTGCAAGAAGACATACACATATTCTTACCTGTATCGATATGTGTACGCGTTGGCCTGAGGCCATACCTCTTAAGAACACCTCATCTGCCAGTGTTGCAGAAGCTTTAATGCTGATCTTTTCACGCATTGGTTTTCCGCGTAAGATCCTATCGGATCATGGTGTCCAGTTTATTTCCGAATCCATGTCACAGGTTATGAAGACATTGGGTATAGATAGATCTCTCAGTTCAATATACCATGCAATGTCCAATGGGTTAATTGAGAGACAGAATAGGACACTTAAGCAGTTGTTGGGTAAGATGACTCAAGATCACCCTCAGGAGTGGGGCCGGGTCCTACCCGCTGCTCTCTTCGCGTATCGCGAGGTGCAAAACCAAGCCACAGGGTTTTCTCCCTTCCAGTTAGTTTTTGGCATACAACCACGCGGACCTATGTCTTTAATCCATGATTTATTGGTTGAAGATAATATACCTGAGGAAACTCAATCCTTATATGAATATGTCATCTCTTTAAGAAAGAGAATAATAGATGCCTGTAGGTTAGCTACTGCATCATCCGAAGAGTCTAAAGAAAAAGCTCGTCTATTTGCAAATCGGTATAGACGTCTGCGCCTGCTTATTCCTGGTGACGAGGCTTTTGTTTTACTGCCTTCGCATAACACTCGTCTACTTATCACATGGAGAGGTCCTTTTAGGATCATCTCAAGAATATCCGATGTCGACTACATCGTCGATATTAACGGAAAACACAAAACCTTTCACATTAACATGTTGAAAGAGTATTATTCACGTCCTGATTATTTACAATCAGTATTTCAAGCGACTGACGATCCTACCCCTCACATTCACAACTATACTAATTTGTCAGTTATACAAGAAGAAGAGTCTTCTTTTCAAGATGTACAATTGCCTATACTAGTTGTACCTCTTCATTCCACGGAAAACTGGAATGATGTCACTATTTCTTCTTCTCTTTCGACTGATCAACTACAGCAAGTTTCATCACTACTTCAAACGTATGATAAGGTTCTCACTGACATTCCAGGTCATACGTCAACTATTCAACATGATATCCTTCTAACTGATGAAACACCTATCCGTATTCGTCCATATCCCATACCTTTACACTTTAGAGATAAGGTCGAAAATTAATTGGATGAGATGCTTCGATTAAACATAATTGAACCATCGTTGTCACCATATGCTTCATCTATGGTGATAATTAGAAAGAAAGATAATAACATTCGTCTATGTGTAGACTACAGAAAATTAAATAAAGTCACACAATTTGACGCAGAACCTTTGCCACTTTTAGAAGATTTATTAGTAAAATTATCTCATTCTACTTTCTTCTCTAAGTTTGATCTGTCAAAGGGCTATTGGCAAGTACCATTGACAGAAAGGGCAAAGCCACTCACTGCTTTCTCGACGCGTCGGGTTCTATTCCAATGGAATTTTATGCCTTTCGGGTTAGTCAACGCTCCTGCCACGTTCGTACGCATGATGCGTCGAATTCTATCTCATCATCCCAACGTCATTGCGTACATAGATGACATTTGTCTTTTCAGTGACTCATGGGAAGAACATTTGAAAGGATTAAACTCATTACTGTCCACGTTACAAGATCATAACTTAACTGCTAAGCCATCAAAGGCATTTGTGGGTTTCCACGATATTTCTTTTTTGGGTCACCGTATTGGTCGCGGTATGTTATATACAGAGGACAGTAATGTCTCTAAAATCCTTAACATCTCCACACCTAAAACAAAGAAACAAGTGCGATCTCTATTAGGACTAGTACAATACTATGGGAAATTCATACCACATCTTTCGTCCATTACTGCTCCTTTCTCTTCATTACTTAGGAAAGGTGCAGCTAACGTGATTCGGTGGTCAAACGAACATCAAATCGCGTTGGATACCATAAAGAAATTTTTTTTTCGGATGCTCCTGTTTTAAGGTTGCCTAATGCGAATTTACCATTTGTCTTACGCAGCGATGCTTCTAATTTCGGCGTGGGAAGCGTCTTACTACAAGAATATAATGGCACCTTGCATCCAGTTCTCTATGTATCACGGAAGTTAACTCCGACTGAACAAAATTACTCAGTTTTAGATAAGGAACTGCTCGGACTTGTTTGGTCAATAACTAAACTCCAGAGATATCTGCTTGGATCACACTTTATTGTGGAATCAGACCAAAAAGCGCTTACTGCTCTCAACACAAAGGACGTGAAATCTGCCAAATCTACTAGGTATGCGATCGCTCTCCAACCATATAGTTTCACGATTCGATCCATACCTGGCACACAGAATGTTCTCGCAGACGTTTTGTCGAGATGTCCTAACGAATCACATTAACAGCTACGCACTGCAGATAACTGAACTTCGACACTGACAGTTCGTCAATTGTAACTTTTTACGTGTGATATCTCTATGACAAGAGTCATTAACATTCAGTCAAGTGAAATCTACAATGCTTATGTATCAAAATAACATGGAACGTTAAGATATATGACTATCGTTGTGAAAATAACATTTACTCACTCAGGATATTGAAGAGAGAATAACGTTGAATAAAACCAGATTATATTTTCTCACTGAAATAACATTGCGAACACTTGGTTGGTTTTTTTATTTCATGGAACGGAACCTAGTATTATTTTACGGTTTCCTAACAGGACAATGGAACTTTCTTAATCTACGAAATTTAATGACCTTTGTTAATTTGTTTTTAAAATAAATAATTCGGTAGATTAGTAACCGTTGATACTTAGTTAATGAGTATAAGAATTAATTTGGATCACTATGAAATATTTAATTGTAAACATTTAATATTTATCACTCGGTAAGGACAGTGATTTAACATTTGCACTTTTATTAGTACCACAAATGAACTTTTAGACACAGTTAAGGGTGTTGATCTCTACACGTGTTTAAATTGTATTCTTTCATTTTTTTTTCACTTGTCATTTTTAAGACATATCCATCACTTTTCGGTTTATTCATTGGTTTTTACATTTCTTTTCATTTTGCGTTTCTATTCGGTTTAATTCATTATTTCTATATGCGATTTTATTTCATTTACCACATTGTACCAAAGGTGGTCAATTGTGGATGTATGCTTTTGTGCATACCTTTTGTTTATTTGAGTTAATTTAAATTTCATATTTATGTTTGATGATTCTATGTCATGCTATATTAATATTATATGATTATGTACACTTGAATCACCTCTAGTTTCGAGTAGTAAAGAAAAAAAATTAATATAATTAATTTTTTTGGGGGGATTGGTAAGGAATCTGTAGAGCCCTTTTCGTAGGCCTTTACAGTCGTTTACAGATGAGGGTAGTCTCATATTTATTAATATGTGGTCCTACCTCTGTAATAAACTTTACGCACCGACTTACAGGATAGTAAGTATTATTGGTGAGTTTGATTTTCGTAGCGCACGATTGTGCACTTATGCGAGTATTGGGTTACCCCGCCCGCATGTGTTGCCAAAGACCAGTCTACGTCATAGCTGGGGTTGAGAAGTTTAGTGCCCAAGAATCAGTCCATTGATTTGTGGCGTTCGAACCCGTGTTGCGGGTATATTTTATTCTTGTGTATGACCGTCCGTCTGTTAAGAAGATGAGGACTCGGGTCAACAGTATTCTGGTGATTTTTTCTTATGAAGAGAAGCAAGTATGATTTAGATAATAATGTATTTCGTTCTCATGTAGACGTCTAGTTGTATCAATGACGTATTGGTTCAAAATGGAGTCCTACTTGAACTTATTATGTGAATTTTAAATCCGACGGATTCCGACGTTAGAATTATCCAGGATTGGCTTGGTATATTTTTATGATATGAATCAGTATTCGGCCGTTACGAATACGTACCACGCAAAGCAGAGGTGACTCAAGTATTTGCTATATCTAAGCTATGATGCCACGAAGGTCGTTGGCAGGAAATTGTATTATTGTTATTTCACATTGATTGAAGTAAGAGGCCAGTACTAAAAGGAGATACGTAGTATCGGAACATTATATGATATAGAAGACCTGACAAGGTTCTCCGTCATTGCCAAGGTCATAGGACAGTGGAAGATTGACCTATCGTATATAACTGCCTCATTTGTTTACTTGGATGCCATGTTATAAACACTGTATAACTAGTCTGACGTTACCTAAGAGATTATCTTACGGAACGAACTAACTGTAATTTTAAATATGAAACTTACGTTGTGTGCTGTCTGGTGGAAAGTCAACCGTCCGTCGTCAGAATTAAATGTTCGTCTAGTCAACCGTATGATGTCAAATAAATTGAATGAACTGTATACCGTCTTGGCATTAGTTGAGGTGCCCCTGGTTGGAAGTTCAAGTTGACTTATTACTACATTGTTCAGAAATTGAATCCATTCGCGTTATGTCAAAAGTAGACAGATTCAACAAACCTACTTTCAAATAAAAGACTCTAACAGTTGACCATTATGCAAAATATAACCAGATCAGGTCGGTTATCACGCCTTTTACAGGGGATTCTAAAGCGTTTCGTAGATGGTTAAAAGATGTCGATAAGTTTGCCACTATGGTAAACACATGCACAGACTCAGATCGCAAACGAATTTTATATGTGTCATAAGATTCCGTGGTCACTGATTTCTTAAGAAGACGTGACAATGCATACCAAAATGAAACCTATGATTATCTTAAGAAAGAGTTGGTACAACGTTATAGTGATATCACCAATACGGAACATGCGTGGTCACCCCTTCGTCGGATTAGACAAGAACATAAAGATCCCATTCAGTCTTATGGAGAAATGTTACTAAATCTAGCAGAGGAAGCTTTTTTGATGGATTGACAGAATCACAAGATCTGGAAAAACATCTTGTAGGCATATTTATTGATGGATTGACAGGAGATAACATCGCAAAGATCCGAAAACGATAAATGAAGCGATCCAAATGGCGATTGTAGAGGAGAATGTTCGAACAAGATTTTACCAATGTGTCGGACAGGAACCTAGATTTGAATCTCATCCAGTTCATGAACCGATGGAAATTGGCCATTCCCGTCCATTGTGGCATCGCCCAAGCCATACGAGTAGTCAGGAGCAGTTAAGCGCAAATTATGCTCGACACCCTTATAGACAGCAACGCGTATATCAAATCAATACCCGTCCTTGTTTTAATTGTGGAATTCGAGGACACCTAGCCCGGGAGTGCCGACGACAACGTCCTCGCCTACACCAGCAAAGTTATAACAACCCACGACGTCATAGTTATAGCAATGGTAATTATTTTAACCACAATTTCCGCGGAGCACATACATCTTCCAGTTTTACAAGAGGACAACCACGAACGTACAACCAGAGAAACAGTCAGCCATTAAATATGACCGTTAGTTGTGACTATAAATCTGATGGAAACAACACATTCCTTCATCAGAGGTCCGTACATGGACAGAAAAACAACGTTGTTTCCCCACCCAATACCTCCTTCTCAAAGAACACCTGAGCAAGAAGTACTCTCCATAAACATTACCCAGACCCCAGTTCCTGTCTCATCAACATTGACAAGAAGAATTATCGCGTACTTGTTGACACTGACGCTTCAGTTTGCCTCATTAGGGAACAATTATTCAAACAAATTAAACATTATGTAAAGTTCAGACAATCAAAGACGTATTTGGCCTCGGTAACAGGAGAATCCATGAAGTCCTGTGGTACAGCATACATTACATCCCAGATAGGACAGCAACAGCTTACACATCCCTTCATAATAACACGTGGGATGTCACGAAATTTCATCCTTGGTAGAGACTTCCTTACCCGCCACAACGCCAGAATATATTTTGACCTGCATAAGATCAATGTCAATTGTGAATATATACAGTTACAGGATGATATACATATCGCCTCCCTGGTACGCTTAACAACACCAGTTACAATACTACCTAACACGCTCGTAATAGCAAAAGGTCGAATTAAAAGTTCCAATTATATCGGACCAGAACAAACAATCCAGATTGAACCCTTGGAAAATGAGGACATTAATGACGCACCCCTCATTTTTGGTACTGAAGGTATTGCTGAAATTTCACCCTCCCGTGACTTTCCAGTCATGATTGTAAACACATCGGGACACGCTGCGACGATACACAGAGGTGCGATAATTGCTAAAGTACGAAGATCGTCCTTGACCTGTGCGATGAACATTAGAATGCTTGACGCCGTTCAGAGTCGACATCAATCCCCCGCCCCATGCACATCCCAAAATCATACCCCACGTGACCCTTCCGATTCTGACAAACGATTTCAACAACAAAGTACATATGGCAACCAATTTACTGACCGGATTAGGCGCCAGACTCCAGAAACAAGAACGTTTGTAAAATCGAATAGAACAACAGATAGAAGAAAAATCTACAGCCAGGAAAGCAACAGGAAACATACATGTCGACGATCATTCCTCATGTCGAAGATGGATAGCACTATTTATGTGCCTGATAATTATGTTACTCCAACACACAGAGAGAGAAGACACACTGACCAAGATGACACACCGTTACCAGGAGGATACCCAGTTGATGAATACATCAGTCATAACAACGTGGAAGTCCAAGAATGCGAGAGATATGATCGAGCTTGCAGAGATGAAACTGAAGAAACATATTTAGATATTGAAAGAACTAAATACCTCCATTATGCACATGAAGTTAATCAAATAAAAAGGAGAACAGCATTCGATGGGATATACAGAGGAACAGGCAACAGTAGAAAAAATCGCATCATGTCAGACTTGTTACTCATCAGTTATTGTCAACCCCAGCAAAGAAAACAGGCCCTTGGTACAATAGATCACCTCCACACTATAGTGGACACTATAATCACAGAATAGATGTAGAGCGTACTCCATGGCGGAAAATCAATACGAAATACTCAGAAAACTGACGGATATGGAGTTAGGCAGAACCAGTACGGTACATATGGACATTCAAACACAACAGAGGAACCCATTGGTTTGAAACCCTACCACACCCCTTTGAAGAACTGTGAAATAGTGGAGAAGTCTATAAACGACATGTTGAGTGCAGGAATTATAGAAAGATCCAGATCAGCATGGTGTTATTTATTGGCCATCAGTGTTAAATATATTTTCTTTGTTGAATTCCACCAGAGTTAAATACTGTTTCTATATATACTGTTGAATGGTGTATAGATATGAAGTTGTATTGTTCCTTGTTCACACTGACATCAACTATTTACAGGACCACAGTGTTAAGAGGTATGGTGGTCTGTGGAAGCTCCAATGTTAAGACTTGTTGTTGGCCCCAGCGTTGCTCGTCAGAGTGGTTGTTAAGAATAGGAATATCAACTCGACCTACGCAGTGGTGTGTAGACATAGAGTGAGAGTATAATACGCGAATGATGAAAGAGTTCGAAGAGTTCATAAATGTTCTTTTTCTCACTCATGTATGGCTGGAAGTCATCGACGCCAACTGCTGTGTACTTTTTGTTACAGTTTAATTGGACGTACACATTCGACAGCACGGATACAGTGACAAATCACAGGTTGGCATAATACATCATGGTACAATTGATAAATGGTCTTGCAATGACTCATAGTATATGACATATAAATATTAAGTTAATGTGACTAATTAGAATAAAAAACAATATGTAATATTTATATTAATAATCACAGTAACATTATCGTAACTAAGTGAAGTATTATTCAATAGTCTTCCTCACAGAAAAATCATTTGTAGCATACTCATGAGACTAAAGAGTTCTATTCACAATTAATACATAGTTATTTCCGTGAATCTTCGAAATGTACGTGATATAACGCTTGTATAAAATGTTTATTCCGTTGAAGTAGATCATAAGTGTTCAAAGGATACCACTAAGGTGTAGGTATGAAACAATTCAAGAAAGGTTCGAGCATGTAATGCGGGTAGATTGCATCGCACCTAATGGCAGATTTCTATGGACTAACCAAAGTCCATAATCGTGTAAATGAAGATCCAACAATGGACATCGAATTAAATTGACGTAATCTTCGGCAGCTATGGACGAATTATGAACAGATCATTCAATTGGTAGTCTGATTTGTACCAATATGTATGAGGTACACAAGTCGAATTGATCAATGTACATGTCGATGTCGAATCGTATCATAGGACAGTGTATGAAGTAACATATATAGTCATAGCAGAAGGTATCCTGTATTTTTGGGACGTAGAATCTAGATCGTGGTAACCTGTACCAATAAAGAGCAGTTTCAATACTCGTGAAACATCGCGTAGTGGATATTATACTAGTTTCTGGATATGAAACTGATTCGTTATCATTACCATCAATCCGTGTTGTCATATTGACTCATAAAGTGCAAGTGAATAACCTGACTTGTGTAAAATGTCATTGAATTATTGACTGACAAAGGAGTAGACGCTTTATGGAGGACGATGGGATGTTCGATGATGTAAATGCTGGAATACTGTGTATAGTGTATAATCTGAATAACGATTATCTTACATTATCGTCCATATGTACGGAGATGAAAGACCAACCTCAATCAATCTTTATTAATTCAGTAATATACCGTGAACGATTTGATAAGGTAGACTTGATGAAACCATCGAATATTCAACATCATTAGTGTACAACAATGTTACTTGAGTTATAAATTATGATACCATCTCAAGACGTTTGATGACTTAGGAGACCTTGACATAAGCCCAATAGGTTTGTGAAGTTCATGTATATAACCAGATCATATGAATCATATCATCATTGGATATCTGCTGAGGCTGTCGGGTGACGTGACAACGTATCGGCCACCATGTTCTCAGAACCAGGAATAGACTCAATCGTGAATTGAAATGGCTGAAGAATAATTCAGAATCTGGCCAGCTTTGGAATTTTGTGGTTGGCTTGTCTGAGAGCAGCTACCGATTTCTGGTCGGTCTTACGATGAACGGAGCGCACAATAGAAATTTCTCAAGTTTTTGGATAGCACAGACGACTGCAAGTAATTCTCTGTCGATAACGGAATAATTTTTCTCTGTGTCAGTGAGCTTTCTTGATATGAATAAAGTAGGGTGGAGCACGAAATCATGATCGTGGAGTAGACTGGCGCCCACCCCAAAGTTGATCGCATCTGTTCGGAGAATGTAAATTTTATTAATATCTGGCAACTGTAAAATCGGTGGCCTGGAAAAAATGGCACGAATTTGATTAAAAACTTTTTCGAGTCTTCAGTCCATTTTATGCTAATAGGCATGCCTTTCCGTAGAAGGGAAGACAATACAATTATGATAGACGACAAAATAGTGAGAAACCTACTGTAGTATTGAATTAACCCTAGCAAACTTCTAATCTGCTTTTTTGTCGTAGGAATAGACAAGTTTAGAATTTTATAAACATTCTGAGGAATGGTCTGAATGCGACCAGCCCCAATGATGTGACCCGGGAAAGTAATCTCCTGAAATGCAATTTGGACCTTAGTCGGTTTTGCTGTCAAATTATTTGATCTTAAAATATCCAATAAGGAGCTAAGTGCTGCAAAATGTTCTTCGAATGATGCATGAAACAAGCAGATATGGTCGATGTATGTAATGATATCTGTTCTATGTGACAGTATCTTTCGCATCATGCCAATAAATGTCGCAGGTGCGTTCATAAGCCCAAAAAGCTTATAACCCATGTGGATTCCAAAATGCAGTCAGATGTTAGGCTTGTTCCGTTAAGGGAATCTCTCAATATCCCTTAGTTAAATCTGTTTTGGTGAAAAATCTAGCTGTCGACAGACGAGTTAGTAAGTCGTCAAGAAGTGAGTGTGGTTCACTGTCAGCGACTGTCTTTGCATTCAATTTCCTATAATCAACACATAACCGAATGTTATTATCTTTCTTTCTGACAATAACCAGAGGTGAGGAATATGGAGAATTACTCTTCTCGATGATTCCAAAACTCAACATTTGTTCCAGTTCCTGAGCTGTTTTACTCTGGTAATGAACCGGAACTGAATAAGGACGTAGACGAATAGGTGTACTATCTGTGAGAATAATATCATAACAAATGACTGATGTTCGACCAGGCAAATCAGTAAAAACGTCAGAAAAAACTCCAAAAGATTAGAAATCTCTCGATGTTGTTGTGAAGTAACAGAAGGAGAAATAGACACATCTCGCCACGATTCTATAGCCTTTAAAACAGGAACAGGTAAAGACATACGTATTTCAGGAAAAGAAGATTCTTCTTCATGAATTACGGCTAGACTTGAATAATGACAAGCACTAACTACTTTGTCATCGAGATCATGAAAAAGAGATTGCAAGTGTTCTGGACGAGTACGAAACTCCTTGAGCATATTAATATGAAATATGTTCTCATATCTAGAATATAGTCAACATCAGAAGTTCTGTCCAATACCTTAAATGGACCATTCCATGCAATTAGTAACTTATTATCTTTTCGTGGAAGTAACACGAAAGCTTCGTAACCTGGAAACAGTGGACGTAACCGTCCATTTTTATTTTGCAATAACTGACTTACTTACTTACTTAGTCGTTCCCCTTCTACCGTGAGGTGTAGAGGTATTTTGCAATAAACGTGCTTTAAATTTAGCAGTCTCTGACAAAGCTGTTGCCAGTTGACAAGCATCCATAATTTGTTTACGTAGGTTGATGACGTACTTATATGATGACTGGGTGTCCTGAGTCATCTCAGAGTCGAAAAGAAGATCCTTTATTAACCCGATTGGACCCCTTGGTGGAGCACCAAACACTAGCTCAAAGGCAGAGAAGCCTGTTTGTTCATGCGGCACTTCTCGATAGGCAAAGAGCACAGCTGGTAACACTCGGTCCCTGTCTTGAGGATGCTTAACAGTAACCTTGTGCAGTAGTTGTTTAATGGTGCGGTTGAGACGTTCCACTGACCCATTGCTCATAGGGTGATATATGCTACTGAGACTTCTACCAATGTTAAGAGTTTTCATTACCTCAGTCATGGTGTCAGAGACAAAATGAGATCCATGACCAGAAAGTATTTTCCTAAGAAAACCTAGTCTTGAAAATATAAGTTAAAGTGCATCCGCTACATTTGATGTAGAGGTATTCTTATGAGGAATGGCCTCTGGTCATTGCGTGCATAAATCATTGCATGCGAGAACAAATCTATGACCTCTGGCAGAAGATAAAAGAGGACCAATAATATTTATGGCCATCTTGTCAAACGGACGTACCGAGATGCCACATGTCTAGATTGGAGCAGTATGAAACGCTCCTCGAGACTTAACATCCTGGCAGGTGACGCAGGAACGTACATACAATGATACGTCACGGGAAATACCTGGCCAAAAAAAATGAAGATAACACTCGAGAACGTGTACGAGTATATCCCATATGACCCGCGCATTGGGAGTCATGTGCATGTCGTAGGATATATGG
>JAMPIV010004367.1:62500-169091 GCA_024509875.1 Oreohelix idahoensis
ATATGCTTTACAAATTCCTTGTAAGCACAACAAAAAATGTTAACACAATATTTTATAACACTATGCCTCACTCAGGCTAAACAACTAGTGGTTTAATGACCTACTAGTGTAATATACTGAAATTATTTCAGTCATATAATATTTTCAATTAATTAATTATGGTAATCATATTTTCAAATTCCCATTATCATATTATTAATTATTAGTGAAGATTTAAAACATAAACAGTAAACAAAAGAATTACAAAGACAATATCACATCACAAGTTCGAGATGCAAATATTAAAATGATTGTAAGAACTGAATAAACTTCCGGAAGTGACAAAGTGTACAAAAACCGAAACTAGCTCAAACTATAGAGATCCTAAAAAAAACTGAAAGATAGTTAGATTAGAGTTACGATATAGATGACGAACAAATGACGAAAATAAGCGAAATGAAACTAAGGACAATAATAATATAATGTGTATATACATAACTGCACAGCTAAACAGATAATGTTGAATGAATTCAGGTACAAACAGAGTATGTCTCAAAGATTCTCAGAGGATCTTTTGTAATTTGACAAAATTTAAACTGGCCCTAAAAGAAAGATTTGGAATCTTCCCACCGTCCGAAGAGGTATATAGGTCGAAACCAAATTCCCGCCAACCGCCCACGAATATGACTGATACATATTTATTTTTAAACATGAAACACATATGGAAAGAAATAGATAGACATGCCTGAAAGTTTAACATGGACTTAAAGTAGCATAACGATAAAAAAGTGGTACTTATCTTGCGCGATGAAATACATCTTCGAACAGTGCTTGCATGCACCATAAGGACCAAAGGGATGACTTGAATTATAGTTCACGCTTTGATAGAACTGGTTCCTTGATAAATTGAGTCAGTTGGAACTTGTTGCCCTTGAGATTTGACTTTGCTTGTAGTTTTTTCAACCGTCAGGACCATTTTGCTCGAAAATGTTATTACGTCATCTAGGCTTCTGGTGCGCATGCGTAGTTGTATGTATTTGTATGCATTTATTTCAAACGTAGAAACAATACAAAGAGTTCCCGACGATCCAAATTTTTTTTCATTTAATAAGCGGCTTCTGGCAGTTCCTATACACAGAAATTGTAACATCTTCTGCCAGGAGATTCCACTGGTGCAATCTGGAACCCAAAAGCTCCGCCTTGTTCTTCGGTAAATTCAGATCTCTTACAAGATCATTCAGTTCACCTTGGGTTATTAAGTGTGGTTTAGTGGATGTAGTTTGCTCAAAATCTGGGTCGCTTGAGGTTGATGGCTCAGGACCACCAATGTCCTCTTCTTCATCAGTGGAAGCAGCTGAAAATGATTCTGGAACTTTGGGAACTGGTAGGTCATCGCTATGTAGTACCGGACGTATTGCAGAGGGGATGTTTGGATATTCCAGAGTCCATTTTTTATTCTTTGATATGCCTTTCCCAATTGGAGGGACCATGCAAAAGTAACAGTTGTTGAGATGATCAGTGGGCTCTCTCCAAATCATTGGGACTGCAAAAGGCATAGCTTGCCTTTTGCCAGTCAATCACAGTTTAAGATGTGCTGCACATGTATTGCAGCATGTGTGTGGCGTCCAGCCCTTATCTTGATCTCCTATTCTGTAGCCAAAATGCAAACTGTACGCCTTCTTAATCACTTTAGTTATATTTCGTTTTTGTGATAGAAATGTCACCTCACCACACATATAACAGAAATTATTAGCACTGTTCACACATGTCCTAGGCATTTCTAACTACGATACTTTTGATCAGGACAAATGCACTAACTAATGGCAAAATTTTATCAGAGATAAGATATTTATACACAAAGATGATGTAATCATAGGTAGGATTGCATCATCAACTTCTAGTTACATTTTTATTGGTCATTAGAAAAAATTATGCAATCGCCCACAACAGTGGCGTCATATATATAAATTGACCGTAATTAAATAAACTAGTGGCATATATCTTGAAAACTAGAACCAATCAACATTTTTTAATGTCATTTTCGTTTTCAGCACATCAAAATTAGTTAAGATTAGCTATTTTCATTTCTGGTACATTTTGGTTGTTGACTTGTGTAATCAATCTGTTCGTGGAACAGGCAAATAAATATGCTGAGCAGCGGCCGGAAATTAAAGGTGTGCAAGACTCCAACTGGAAATCAGTTTTTTTTTTTCTAATAATAAATTAACATTAAAGTCATTTAAATGTAAACATTTTTTGAAAGTTCGTTAATTTTTCTTTCTAGCTTATTTATTTCATTGAACTTAGTGAATATTTTGCATGCTCATAAAAAAATTAGGTCATGTGGTAAACAGAGTTTAACCTTTGGTTAAGAAACAAAAATGTGCCAGACCTCCAGGGTGGAATGAGTTCATCTTAATCCTACAATATACCGGAAGATGAAAACATTGTCTTCTCGGACATACGGTTTTACTAGTGAAATTGATGTCATGACAAATATTAATTGCCAAAAACCCATTACCTTCCATTCTATCTGGGGGAAATCTCGCATTGTATCTTTCATTTTATAAAATGTATTTGTCAACTGTCTGCAGCAATATACATACATACATACATACATACATACATACATACATACATACATACATACATACATACATACATACATACATACATACATACATACATACATACATACATACATACATACATACATACATACATACATACATACTATGTATGTATGTATGTATGTATGTATGTATGTATGTATGTATGTATGTATGTATGTATGTATGTATGTATGTATGTATGTATGTATGTATGTATGTATGTATGTATGTATGTATGTATGTATGTATGTATGTATGTATGTATGTATGTATGTATGTATGTATGTATATATGTATGTATGTATGTATGTATGTATGTATGTATGTATGTATGTATGTATGTATGTATGTATGTATGTATATATATGTGTATTGGCCAAATCCCTTTACCCTTCCATACTATCTGGGGGAAATCTCGCCTTGCATCATTCATTTTATAAAATGTATTTGTCAAATGTCTGCAACAACATATACACTCACACATACATACATACTTTGTTACACACGCCAACTAGAACGCTCGGTTTAGAATTGTATGTATGTGTATGTATGTATGTATGTATGTATGTATGTATGTATGTATGTATGTATGTAATGTATGTATGTGCGTAATGTATGCATGTATGTACGTATGTACGTATGTATGTATGTATGTATGTATGTATGTATGTATGTATGTATGTATGTATGCATGTACGTATGTACGTATGTACGTATGTATGTATGTACACATGTACGTATGTACGTATGTACGTATGTACGTATGTACGTACGTATGTATGTATGTACGTATGTACGTACGTACGTATGTATGTATGTATGTATGCATGCATGCATGCGTGAGTGCTGTATGTGTGTGAGTGTGTGTGTGTGTAAGTATGCATGCATACATGCATGTATGTATGTATGTATGCATGTATGTATGTATGTATGTATGTATGTATGTACAGGGAGGAAGTTGACAAGTAATGACTGAAATGGATGATTGCCCTGTCCGTTTTAGTCTGAGTGTTCCTGGTTTGTTGCCTTTTTCCTCTAAGGTACTGCTGCACACAAAACACAGAAAAACAAAAACATACATTGCATACATACATACCTACATACATCACAATACATACATACATCACAATACATACATACATACATACATACATACATACATACATACATACAGGTTTGGATCTCGCTTTTGTGGGTTGTAGTCATTGCATTGACTCGCATCCATATGTCAAGACTGGGACATAGGTGGAGCGGTATACAGCCATCTTCGTTTTCTTACCAACCTCTCTCTTGCTGAGGAATCCTCGATTTATGGCCTGAAAAAGTCTCCCAGCCGCTGCTTTTTACATACATAAAGCAGAAATAAATGCAAATTTACAATACATACATATAAGCAGACATAAATGCAAATTTACAATACATACATATAAGCAGACATAAATGCAAACCTTCATACATAATAATAAGACTCACTCATCCATAACACACGCACCACCCAGCCTTTGAGTTTTTTCCCCATGGTTTTAGCTTTAACATCGAGACTTGTGCTAGAAGGATGTCAAAAAACAGCTCTAAACTCAACGGGAAAAAAAATTATTTATTTCCGATCTTTTGTGTTACTTACTTTTAAACCTTCAAATTGTCTGTGCATTTGGTACTGTGGTGTCATGGCTATTTTGAGAATTTTGGCTAGTTCCAATAAAAGGGGAACTGGTCACCCCACCTGCTGGACCTGAATTGTTCGAGTTCAACAAGGTTCTGTGACCATTTTATCATTGTGTCCCGGAATAGAAGATATTTTGTGAGAGGAATATGTGATAGTTCCAGTATATTGAGAGAAAGATAACTTATTCATATTTATTCTAAGCCATGATATAAAGGCTTACTTATATTATACTGTAGATGCTGGTGAAGTTTGAGAGATTTTGTACCTGCTATTTATTCTAAGCCAGGGATTATAGCGGCTTACTAGAATACTATTTATGCTGTATACGGATGTGTTGAAATGCTGATGTGTCGTAATAAACAGTGTATAACGTTACTAGGAGGTTAACGTTTCTAGACTCCTATGTCTGCTATGCCGTGTGTGATTGCTATTTTAACTTAATCTAGTACTACATGACATTCGCGTTTGTTGACAGTCACTCACCCGCATATCAGTCGGCCGTCCGTAAGCCCGACACATACTGATCGCCTTTATCAGCGAAAATTAATAATAACATTAGAATATTCTTCTTGGTGTGAATAACACTAAATGTACTAATTGTCGCCATAAGCAATGTATTTTTTACTTTCTATATGGATTAACTTGATTAGCATATTTTATAGTCAGTTTCCCCCCCCCCTCCCCTGATTGGAAGCAGAAAATTTCACGTACGTAAGAAATATATAAAAATCCATGGTGATATCACGAGAAGAAAGAAGACATCAGATTAAGCTGGGAGAACAGGTCCTGGATCAGGTCGACCACTTTAAATACCTCGGAGCTATTATAGACCAAAAAGGAGGCATCAAAGAAGAGTTGGCCACTCGAAAAGCAGCTGGGAGACTTTTTCAGGCCATAAATCGAGGATTCCTCAGCAAGAGAGAGATTGGTAAGAAAACGAAGATGGCTGTATACCGCTCCACCTATGTCCCAGTCTTGACATATGGATGCGAGTCATAGGCAATGACTACAACCCACAAAAGCCAGATCCAAACCTCAGAAATGAGGTATCTGAGGAAGATGGTTGAAGTAACAAGAAGAGACATGGTCCACAACCAGACGATACGTCAAGGCCTAAAATCCCACCCCCTGCAGACCCAAGTAGAACAGTCCCAACTAAGATGGTTTGGCCATGTCTGCAGAATGGGAGAAGATCGGCTACCACGACAAGCATGGGAAACAAAGAGCCAAGGATCCAGACCCCCAGGACGACCCAGAGTCCGCTGGGAGGACAACATTAGACAATCTTTGAAGGACCGAGGACTAGAATGGAACCAGGCCAGGAGGAAAACAGCCGATAGGATAGTCTGGCGCTCTCTCTTCCAAACCTCTACACCTCACAGTAGAAGGGGAACGACTAAGTAAGTAAGTAAGAAATATATATCTAATACCCTTGCCGTCAAACGAACTACGGCAAGTTTTAGGAGGTCAATCAAGTTCATTACCTAGGATTATTAATATGCACTGTATGTTGTCTATGATGCCTTCCTTTGGATCTACTATGGATGTCCAAAAATATATTGTTTATGAGGCCAACCATAAATGGGACATTTATTTATATTAACGTTCCATGTATTTCGTACCATTGGCCATAATGTTATCGCCGCCCTTGAGAGGTCAGCCGTTATCTAGTATATCAAGTACGTGATCAATATCTATTAATGCTATGACCATGATTGAAGTTTGCCATCGTCACAGATGATGTTCGTTCCAGTTTGCCATTGACTTAACTACACCACCATTAGAATATTCGCGTTTAATACAGTTCAACGTAGTTCCAACATCTAGTGGCCAGTTCTGATAACGATGACAGAATTGACTACAACAGCTGGTGGGCCAGTCTGAGGATCGAAAATAACGTTCAGTCAAGGTCAAGGTCAACGCTGGACTTCATCTAGAGTCAACGTGGAATGGTGTCATGTCTTTACTTCTACCTATGTATCATGGCTCAGTCATGCAGCACCCGAGTTCCAAAACCGCAAGCTCCGCGAGGGCCGGGAAATTTTTTCTTGTGATACATGTGACGGACATCCTCAGCTGACCCTGATTTATAAGACGATGGGGTATTTCCCTCATATAATATTAGAACCCCTGAACATTTGTTGTAACTTTTTATCAGTCGGAAACGTTTCACCCGGGCTCATTTAGTATGCAGCATTTTCACGAGGATTCTACACGTTGGATCATTAAATTAATATGCAGACTGCTATCTTCTGTGAACTTTTGAGATCGCATGGCCTTTGATGGGAAGTTAAATCACGCCCACGACCATCTCTGAGAACGATTTATAGCAATCTTTTCCTAAACGCCGGCCAAAGGGGACGTTTCCAGAGAAGCACCCCTGTTTCTAGAGCAATTAACAGCAGTTCATTTTTCTTATCTTGCTGTCACCCGGCCTAGTGGTAGTTGCCAAAGCGTATCGGGAAAGCGGTCACATCAAAGGCAGGTTGGTCTTCAGAATCAAACGTGGAGGCGGTATCTGAGGAATCTGGGAACTCACAGCGTACGAGGCTAGTTTCTCGCAGAGATTTCGCATCCTTGTGAAAGCAGCCGGAGACGAACGGAGATCGGAAGCTAGGGGCATCGCGGTTCACATGACGGCGTAGAACCTCGTTTTTTCCTCAAGATGAAGAAAAGTGTGAAATTCTAACACGTCCCATTCATCTTATATTCCTAATAGTATAAATAAAGACTCAGAAAAACTGCATTTTATCATTCCTTTTGACAGATTTTAAGAAGCACTACCCATAGCATAATTCTGCTAGATTCCATCTGGATCTTTCGGATATATATTATAGTGAATTCTTTTCTGTGCAGACGGTAATTTATACATTAGCTTCGAGTGATCAGTGGTCTAGTTCTTTCATTTTATTTCACTGGACTGTGGTGTAAATTTAAAACTTATCAAATAAACCCATTTTCAAAGTTCTAGTGCAAACTAAATGTTACATCTGTAAGTTAAGTTCCAAAATACAATAGACGCATAAATTAATTTGTCAGCTGTTAAGGGAATTATAACTTTAATACAGTTTAATTCTGTATAGATAGATGTGCTTTTAACTATTAACCTCACGGGGAGTTTTTTTAAAATTTATTAATTGAAGACGGAAACGCAGAAAATGTTCTAACCGTAAATGTATCGCGCGTTAGATTTTAATATGATTTGTATTGCATTTCATGTTTTATCTTCTATACAGAATGATCTTTCAAACCTTGCATCCCAGCAATTAAGCAGCAATTAAGCAGCAATTAAGCAGCAATTACGCAGCAATTAAAATATATACTGAGTCCTGCCGACTCAGTTCTATTACTCCAGTGAATTGTGAACATTTTTAAGATTAAACTTGTCGCGACCGGTTGCTGGTCTCGCTTCTCTGAATTACCTGAGAATAAAGCAACCCAAGAATACAATTAAAATATCCACATTCATAAAGTCTTTAAAGTTAAACAACTGGAAGAACATTTGGCAGTAGCAATATTTTACTCACTGCCCTATTTGTGGAGAAGATCATAGATTTACCTGAACACTGTTTGTCAAGTATATTCAGTGGATTTCCCCCCCCCCCCCTCCCCCCCCTCCCCCGAAGAAGAACTTACCTCAGTTTTTTGTAGTTTGTGACATTACGGCAAAAGAAAGTTATCACCACCAGCTGTGCCAATCTTAGAAACCACACCAGACCTCACACCTAGCCAAGTGCCTGTGCCATTCATTAGGAACTTTATCAAATAAACAACCAGTACTGCTAGACTTCAACGTCCAGCGATTTCGGGACACTTTGTTCACTTCAACAACCCGCAAATCTGGGGCTGTACACGGAAGAAAAGACATTTACCTAAGCCAATGTTTAGTGCGGTTTTTTTCGTTGTAATTCCTATGAAGTGCCAGAACCCACGATTCGGTAAGTCTGTGAGCGTGACTGTGTGTTGGCCAGCGCAAGCGTGTTTTTTTTTTGAATGAAAGGAGATTTGATCTTTCTACCATTTAATTAGTTCGACCTAGTATTGATTTTGTACTGTATTCATTACATGGATTTCTCCTAGCGGGATTTATTAACTGTGTTTTTTCCCATCCCGTAAATCTGTAGAATACAGTGAAAACTTTTGAGACCCCTAGTTTTCCTCTACCCCCTTATTACTGTAACTCCTCGTCTCAGAGAAATAAATTTACCGTTGGGTTAAATTGCCTATCTCTGATCATCTCCCCACCCCCTTTCTTTGGGACCGGGCTACTTCTTGTTAAATACCAGCGAGAAGGTGTATTGGATACTTCTCCTCGAAAACCCCTCCCCACCTTGCTATTTGTAGTTTTTGTAACCTGTGATTTCTGATGTAAATTGATAATTGTTTGTGACTTGATTTTATGATAAAAAAAAGTATTAAAACTTTTAGCATTTGTGTCGGCTGGACAAACCCAACTTACCCATATTCGTTATCGTAGTCTGTATTCATATACGTTGTGCGTCAGAATCACCAAATCGGTGTGTGCGCCTGAGTGACTGGAACTGACAAACAATTGTTTGTTCGGAAGAGTGGGTAGGAGTAGTTTTTTGAGAGACAACTATTGTCGTAAAACAAGACTGTCCTTACTCTTCCCAGCACTTGTGGATCAACTATCTTTTTTTCCTAAATCCTTATTCTCACAGAGCCTTCCCTATCATTTTACACTCTAACGGGACCACTATCCACCAGAACCCTCTCAGAAAAAATACGACAATAAATGATTAGCTCGTCCGAGATTCTGAGCCTAGTTTAAATAGTGTGGTTGATTGTCTTTGTGAAGTAGGGTATAATCTAAAAAGTAATTACTTCCCCTAGACCAAGCCTTTTAGTATTTGGGGCCGACCACACAATAATTATTACAGGTTTGTTTCTTTCCACAGGAGCAGCAAGTTAGTGATAATAAAATATTTGTCACCGTTGTATACTCTGGCAGAGGAAATTGGAATTTTTGGTATATAATTGCTGGGATCGCGTGATTGTGTTTAACAATCACATAGGTTCTTTTGAAGTTAGAAAGAGCTGAGCTACGCTAAAGACGCTTATTCTGATTTTTATGATCCTGTTAATATCGTCTCTAACTCATAACTGACTTCAGAGGGCGGAGTTTGTTAGCGGAGAATTACAATTTCAGGGAATTTTTTTTTTCCTTTTAACACATTAACTACAAAATAATCACATTTGGACCGCAAGCCGCTCAGAGCGCCAATCTAATTTTAGTAATAAAACGAATGAAAAATGTACTGAAACACTCTCTGATCTGGTTCGAGATTTTAAGTTGCCACCGGAAAACAAATTCCCAAAGCATGGTTGTTGTAGAACACTGGAAAATTGATATTATGTTCATATTTTTCAGCGTTTTGGGTTAGTTACCAAATCGTGTAAAACTGTTTACCGTGGCAACTAGTGATAAGACTACAAAAAAATGCGTGTTCATCTCGTCTAACGGCTGAATAGGATAGAAACGTGTTTTAACAATTGACTGATAGATCTAGCAACGAGGACAAGAGTGAAAACAGTGTGCACATTGACTGAAATTGTGATTTTGATAGAGATGGGGCGCAAGCAGTTATAATTGTGAAAATATTGCAATTCCTAGGCCATCGGAGGGCCGTTAATTAGCAACAACCTCTAAGAGTTACAACCGGTTTTTATTGTAATAGTACATTCATTTATCTTTAAAATGACGTGTAATTCATAAAAATCTATAAACAATTACGAAAACTACAGCTTACTTTGTGCAAATGCCTGCAGGATGAAAATAGGAAAAAGAATTAATTCGGCCACAGTGTGTTTTTTAATTCGGTAGTTAACTCGACTTTTAGTAAAAGTACATATTTTCCAGTGTAACTTACCATTTTAAATGACATAAGTCGCTTGCGTTTAGAGCCTTAATTGACAGAAAATAGCAGCAATAAGTTAACACAGTACAGGTAGGAGGTAACAAAAGTAAATGTATACTTTGTGTTTTTTTCTCGTAGCAGATTGAGTTTTTTTTTCCCTCCCTTCTTGTTTATTCTCACTAGTTCTCTAGGCATACTATATCCTATTCTTTAACAATGGCAGAGAGAATTAAGATGAGATCCATCTTGAGGCTGGAGGCGAAAGAATCAGGTTTAGACGCAGAAGCTGCAAACGCGTTTGTCAACCAGGAATTGGAAATATATGACGCGGAGCAACAGAGAGCAGAAGCTGAGAGGAAGACAGAGAAAGAGAGAGCAGAAGCTGAGAGGAAGGAAGAGAAAGAGAGAGCAGAAGCTGAGAGGAAGGAAGAGAAAGAGAGAGCAGAAGCTGAGAGGAAGGAAGAGAAAGAGAAAGCAGAGAGGAGAGAAGCACAGGAGAGAGAGGGCAGATAGGAAAGAAGCGGAAGAACGCCTATTGGAACACAAGAAAATTGAGGAGGAGAGGGAAGTTCGCAGGGGATTAGAGAGAGAGGGAGAGACAGCACGAAATGGCGCTTAAGGCTCTAGAGAGTCGGAGTGCTGCTACTTCCAGTAATGGAGAGCCGTCTTCACCCCAGTCTCAGTCAATGGATCTCTCCAGCACTCAATCTGCCCATTTAACTGCGATGTCTTTTGCTTTAGAATCTTTTTTAAGCCCTAATGAAAAAATTGACAGCTACCTAGAAAAATTCGAGAGGCTCGCAAATCTGTATGGGTAAGAGAGTTAGCGCTGGGCACTTAAACTCTCAACGTCACTAAAAGCTAATGCTTATGACGTATACACAAAGCTTGGACCGAACCAACATGATTACGACATGCTGAAGAAGGCCTTACTATAGCGGTTTGAGATGACTGCCCGAAAGTTTCTGCAGTTGTTCAGAAACAGCTGAAAAGAGAGCACGGAAACATTTCCCCAGTTCTCTTCACGTCTCACGGGTTATCTGACAAAGTGCATTGAATTATATGACCTACCTCTTTCATATGAGGGACTCCTCGAACTTGTTCTTGTGGAGCAGATAAAATCCACTTTGTCGAATGAAACTCGTAGATTTTTGGCTGAACAGGGGGCAGTCAGGCTTGAAGACATCCTCAATAAGGCCGAACGCTATAGCAATGCAATGGCTGAACTTCCCAGCACTAAACGTAAACCCACAGATGAGCCATCTCGAAAACAAAATCTAGAGCAGTCATCCTATTCTTCCAATTCCTCTCAAGATTATAACCAACGAGAGAATAATACCCAGAAACCTCCCCAGGAAAAATCGAAATTCTACAAAACCCGATACTCCCCGAACAACAATTCTGATCAACCCACCAAGCCTGCGTGGCAGCGCGGCCACCAAGGTCAAGGAAAAGGGAAGACCCCTACACCAGGAACGTCTGGTCAGGGCAAACAAACCGGTCCAAACCGCATCGGATGTTTGCATGCAGCCTCGAAAGGTAGAATCAATGTCAGTGATTCCCAACCTGAGGGGGACCGACCCTCAACGCGAGGAACTGTAATTTTGAATGGCACCTCTACAACATGTCTTTTTGACACGGGATTAAGTTTTGATTGTATCATCGCCAGACACCTAGTCAAACCCGGTCAGGAGACAGAGGAAACCGTCAAACTATGTGGAGTTTTCAAGAGTGATGCACCCAGGATGCTTCCTATCGCACTGGTAGAAATACACTCTGATTTTGTCAGAGGTGTTGCCAAAGCGGCCATTATGGATGATCCCATCTACCCAGTTATCCTGGGATGTAGATATGTGTTTATTGGGAGACCAAAGGAGCTAATTGTGGCAGAGGTAACCACAAGAGGGCAAGCCAAGAAGGAGAGGGAGCCTGCGCCAAATTTACTGCCGAATGAACTGAAGGAGGCGCAACAAAAGGACCCTACTCTGGAGCTCTGCTTTAAAAAACTGCCCATGGCTAAGGACCCCAGACACAACGGAGACATATTTTCTAAGGATGGCGTTGTTACGGTATTTTTATAGACGCCGTCTGCTAGAACGTGCAGTCTTGGGGATTGCAGCATTTAATATAATGTAAGGTATGATTAGGCTATTGAACGCTATTCACGCGAACGGAGTATGACGTGTTAGCGTTGGTAGGTCACGCACGGTGACCTAGAGACGGGACCCTTTTCTGAATGACCGTCGAACGGAGAAGACGTGTCCTTGTATTCTTATAGTGTCGGGCATGGAGTGCCACACAGTATTATAATATTTAAATATGGACATGGGTCAGTCCACTGTTACTATGAAAGAGATGAAATGTTTTCAGGTTAGTAATTGACTAAACCTAAATGTCGGGATGAATTTAACAGTCCTTATTAATTGTATTTTACCAGACGCATAATCTCACTGTCGGTTGTTGGGATCACCAACCACGCGTACATATAGTTATGACGTTCTGTCTACAATAATTTATGCTATTTGACAAGGACTGATTTGCAGATAAATCATATACGAAGTATGAACAGAACTTCAGATGTATGCTCTTCATGATGACCATGTGTGAACTATTTATGTATGAATTCAATGTATTAAATCTGTATGGACTCAAGACATGACTTATCAAGTCGATGAACATTGGGAGTTCAATTATTATTATCATGGTTGCAAAGCTTTTATTCCACCTTCGCGTAACTGACTATTAACAGCACGATGCAAATGATGAACGGTAAAACCAAGAACCACAATTGCTTTAACAATTAATCGACAGCAAACTGAGCCTAGCGGCAACAGGCGTATTGTATCGTAGAACGGGGGACCCGGACACGGGGAATAACCAGCTCCTAGTACCGACGCAGTACAGAAGCCAGATCTTAGAAATGGGGCACTCTTCCCTTTAGCGGACATAGGGGACAAAACGCCACTATTCAGCGAATAAAAACCCACTATTGGTGGCCAGAAATGAACTCTGACGTTATCAGGTATGTGAAATCCTGCGCCCAGTACCAACGGGTAGCACCCAAGCACTTAACACCCCCAGTACCCATGGGGCAAATGCCAATTGTGGGGACTCCATTTGAACAGGTTGCTGTCGACATCATTGGACCTCTGGAAAGTACCAAAAGAAGGAACAGGTTCATCCTGACCTTAGTCGACACCTGCCCAATGTGGGCTGAAGCTGTACCGCTAACATCCACAGATTCCAAGCATGTCGCAGAAGCCCTCGTGCAAATCTTTACACGGTTGGGATTCCCTCAACAAGTTTTGACGGACAATGGATCCCAATTCCGTAGCCTGTTAATGGAGGAGATCTTCAAGATCTTGAGGGCCAAACATATCCACACAAGTCCCTACCATCCGGCCGGAAATGGGCTGGTGGAACGTTTTAATGGCAGCCTCACCATGATGTTACGTAAGCTGGGTCAGGAGAAACCGGAAGACTGGGACCTGTAGGGAGTCATTCTTCATTCTGGTTGTTACTGATGACTACTAGCACGCGAATGTTTAACGTTGAACTTGATATAATGTTAAAATCCGAACTCCAACGAGAGGCAGTCAAATTGGCCAATACGATAGTACTCAACTCGTTGTCGGAAAAGTTCATGCAATTTATTAATGTAGTACAGCTGACAAGACGAAACAGTTACTTCTGACGAATGACGATCAACATGATACAGGACGGTCAAATATGGCGTAATGTTCATTCTTGAAATATACATTTTTGATAGATCCGTGATAGAATCCCATAATTAATTTATGACTGGGCATAGCGAATTAAGAAAGTACATATGGATGATGAGGCAGTTAGATTACAAGATGACTTCCACTTGTCCTTTGACCTTGACAATGATAGCGAGATCCCCGTTATGTTTTCTCACATCTGAGGTCTCTCAAATGAGTATGTTCCTAACTTTACTGGCCTCATGGTTAATCATATTAGAATAATTTAGAACATGTCCATTGACGACAACCTTGACGTGTAGACTGATAATAATATTACATTTGAGTCACCTCTGTGATAAGCCGAAACTTTCAAGACGGCTTTCTTTAATAGGCAGTAGCGCAGATTCCATTCATACTACAACAATGTTCATCCTTTGAACACTTTCCAAGCTTCCTATGTATTTACTTTGCGACTACGATCCTTTCTGATACAAACATCGTCTGGGTACCAGCTGGAGGTCACAAGTGGGAAGACGAGATTATTCACATAAAAATATTATAGATTCATAAAATCTATTACCTGGCTTGAATGACTTAAGGGCTATGACTTGACTTGCAGGAAGCCGGTCATCAAGCGAGTATAATAAGTCCGACTCAAGAACTACAAACGCATCAGACTCTCAGTCTGGGAAGGAGCTCTGCCATCTTTACTCAAGAGATACGTCATCTGACTCTCTGGTAACAAAACGCGCTAATTTACAAATATCAAAAATGTGCGTTCACGTGCGCAATAAACTATAATACTCACACCAGAGTTGGTGTGTACATGTTTAACAGATGTAGGATCTAGGCCTACATATTATCTGTTAATGCCTGTTAAGGACATAATATGTACGCAACATAACTATATATATCTGTTGCCTTATTCGTCTACAGAGAGGTACCCCAAGCGTCTACGGGATTCCCGCCTGCTACACTTTTATTTGGCAGACCGATTAAGGGGGCCACTAGAAGCCTTACTTCGGTCGCTGACAGACCAAGAGGCTGACGAGGCAGTAATCTCTGCAAGCAAGTATGTATCTGAGCTCAAGGAAAGGTTAAATCTAGGATGGGATCTAGCTAACACCAACCTTAAGAAAGCCCGCGCTAAACATACTAAAAGATACAACAAAGCTGCAAAAGAGAGAGAACTACAACTAGGGGAGACAGTTTTGTTGCTACTTCCAACCGGAAGCAATAAACTTCGCATCGGATGGCAAGGGTCGTTTACCGTCCTTAAAAAGATCTCAATACCAATTACAATATCTCCATTAAAGGAAAGGAGAAGGTCTTCCACATAAATCTGCTTAATGTATAAACTCTGTTCTGAACTATAGAGGGAAATCCTAGACCATAGCGTATAAATCTGTGACTCTTTGGGGCTACTAACTTTTTCTGCTAACGGGATCGTGGGCTCAACAGAGGGGGAAAGGATTACACTTATGGGTCTATTCTTTTATTAATTCATTAACTTACGTGTATTTATATGTGATTGATATTCAAATTTATTGTTGTGGTAAAGTTCCTTATCTTAATAAAATGTACATAAACTTTATTCATGTGTGTCGGTCAGCTCGTCCCAAAATATCTATTCCATTGTTATAGTTTTCACGTCTGTGTGTCTAACTGTCTTCACTTATGTGAGTGTGTATGTGAGTGGTAGAGATATATTAATATATATATTCTAGTAGACTGTCTGACTAATCAAGATCTGTTGCAGAGATAGGCTGACTGAGAGAAGCTTCTCGAGTTTCAGGGACAGACTCTATTATTTTCCACCATCTCACTCGTGAAAATCTATTTCTTATCGTATTATCTCCCCCTGAGCTATCACCTGTTCTATTTCTATTCAGAAGGGACCAACCTATGTCTTAATTACCCTATCGCACATCTACGACAAAAGTACACAGCTCTCATATAGTCTTAATTTGGTGTTTGTGCTGTACTGGGAACACTTCCAAATGTTGTCGAGACTAGCAAAGCCTGTTCTCGCCTTATGCATTCTGTGGTTAATGTCCTTGCTTGTTCAACCGTCTGGTGTTACTATACATCCTAGGTAAGTAAATGTGTCTGCCTGTTCTAACTTCTGGTTCCTTATTGTTATTGGCACAGGATTGCCAACATTGAGTGTCATGACCTCTGTCTTCTTCAGATTAATGTTCAGACTAACCTGCTGGCTTTACTTATTCAATCTATCTGTTTTGTTTTTTACTTGGATGTGTTTATATGAATGTGCGAGTAGTGCTATGCCATCTGCATATTCCAGGTCTTCCAGTGTAGAAAATGTTGTCCATCTAATTCCTTAATTCCTCTTGGACTGCCTTCCGTTGTTTGGCGCATCACCCAATCTATGACTGTCAAAAATAATGCTGTTGATAAGGGGCATCCATGTCGTACTCTTGTTTTCACTTCGAAAGTTACATTACTCAATCCAACACTGCACGTAAAGTTAGAATAGAGGCTTTTTATAATCGAAACAATGCAGCTGGGAATTCCATAAGCCCTCAGCATTTCCCATAGGTTGTCCCTGTGTATGCTGTCAAAAGCCTTTTCAAAATGAACAAAGTTAATGTATAGCTGTCTCTGCCATTCTAAGCATTGCTCCATGATATTCCTGAGGGTGAATATATTATCTGCACATTTTCTGTTCTTTCTAAAACCCGCTTGTTCTTTCCTCAGTTTATGGTTAACTACTTTTAAAATTCTCTGGATGATTATCTTGCCTAGTATTTTACTGTAAACTGAGAGGAGAGTAATTCCTCTCCAGTTGTTGCAGTCTGCAAGGTCGCCCTTCTTTGACAATTTGAAAATTATTCCTTTATTCCACTCCGTTGGTGTTGTCTCAGTTTCCAAGACTTGTGCAAGTAGTGGTTCTAATATTTATGCTGCTAGTTCAGGGTCTGCCTTGAATAACTCAGCATTTAAGTTATCGTGGCCAGGAGCTTTTCCATTCTTTAACCATTTGATTGCCGTGATGATTTCTTCCTTTCGTGGAATGTCTGTATTAACATCTTACTTTGGTACTAAACCGTGCCAACGCCGGATATGCAAGACCTGTCCGTTTGTACTCCAAACTCAGACAGTCACTTTTCCGAAAGGAAAATTTATCATTAGTGAGTCTTTTACGTGCGAATCCAGAAACCTGATTTATGCTATCATCTGCAAGAGGTGTGGCATGACCTATATTGGTGAAACTGGTAGGCGTTTGGCAGACAGGTTTCGTGAGCACTTGAATGACATCTATCATGACAAACATTTACCGGTGGCAATTCATTTTAATAGGCCTGACCATTCAGGTAATTCCGATATACATGTCACTACCCTCCGTTCATGTGCCGGTAATGACAAGACTCGCTTTTCGTTGGAGAATCGCCTTATTTTTAAAATGGGTGTTTTAGCTCCCAATGGTTTGAATATACAACATCATTTTGCATAAATTCTGGTAGCTTTTCTCTTCTTCAGTCTTTATTCGTTGCCCTTTAGATCTATCGTCTTATGTTTTTGTTTTGGTTCGTTTCGTATCTTTTATATCTCTTGTTTTGTCGCTATCGTACGTCACTTCTTTGTGATTTCTATGCTTTATTCGTTGCTTTTTCGATTTATCTGCTTAGGTTTTAGTTTTGGTTCGTTTCGTATCCTTTTGTATCTTTTTATTGTTGCTAAACGTCACTTATACGTCACTTCCTTCAAGTTTTCTTTGGAGAGAGTACCAAAGTCGCCTTGTCCAAGCGTTTACGAATCTTGCTAAGTGCTCTTTTACTTGTTCAAATGTTTTGTTCATTATTTTTTTCGTTTCGTTTACTATTTACTTTCTTGTTTCGGTATTTCTCAGCCGCAGGCGACCTATGTCTTTACTGACTGTGTGTGGTACACCACTCTGAGTGGAGACCTCCCAGTACCAAAGACTGCTGTGCCTGTCTTCAGCTTTGCTCCTTTCCTCAGACCTACGGGTCCTGAGAGTTCCTCTATAAATGCCTTTGTGCAAATGAGGAAGGCCATCCCTCGAAACCTTCGGGTATGAGGCTCTGTCCATTTTGGCTGGAATGACGTCTCGATAGTTCGGAGGTTTTATAGCGTATATGAGTACACTTGAGGGCAAGTCCGGGCACAATGGGCTAATCACCTGTTTGCCAAGTCACTTTGATTACATGTCCCGCCCATGGGCCTTGTGCACTTGGGTACCCTCTACACCTCGTTTCACGGGGTAGAAGAGGTTCCGATTATGAGATGATGAGATGAGGTTTCGGTATTTCTTTTAGGTTTTTCGATTTTATTGTATTATTATTGTTCTTTTTTCGCACATCACTGTGGTTGTTTACTTTTTCCATCTACTTGTATTGCTCATTTGGTGTTTGTTTCTCATTAACGTATGTTTTTTGTAGAGCTTATATGTAGTTTTTGTCTTTGTCACCTGTTTGTGGCTGACGAAGGGTAAAACCCGAAACGTCCCTTGTTTCTTGTGTACCGTTATTAGTAAAACTGATTAAATACCGTGTTATTTATTTAAATATTTATATTAACATCTAGATCATTTTCAGCCACAAGAACTTTCAACGGTGTTTCTGGTGGTTCCTTTTTTCAGAGTTTCTCTGAAATGCTCTGCCCATCTTGTTTCCTGCCCCTGTGTTGTGGTGATGAGATTTCCTTTTTGTCTCTTACTAACGTTATATTGCTCGCACCTCGTTTTCCAATGATAGTTATGGTTATTTTATAAACTGTGCTTTGTTCATTTCTCAGTGCTGCCTCTTCTGCCTGTCTTGCAAGTTCATCCAGAAATGCCGTTTTCTTAGCACGGGTTTGAAGTTTTACTTCTTTGTCCAGCTGACTGTACTGTTCGCTATATATTGCCTTTAACCTGGGAGACTTAGCTTCTGTTTTCTTCCTTTTCATTTCCTTTCTCTTCGCTATGGTGTTTAGCGTTTCTGGTGTTATCCAGTCTTGGCTCTTTCTTCCTGGAATCCCAAGCATGACTTGCTGCTTTCTTTATATATTGTTGAGATGGTGTTGAATTTCTGGTCGACTTCATCGGTCTCTGTTCTTTCCTGGCTTTTGGCATTCTGATATCGTCTCTTTACATCAACCACGAAAGCTTTTCTGGTGAGGGGGTCCTTAAGTTTCGTGATGTTGTATCTTTTCTGTTTGACTGCAACTGGTCGAGCAGCTCTGAGTTTCACCTTCAGTCTTGCTACTACTAGGTGATGATGATCACTTCCCACATCTGCGCCTCTTCTTACTTTCACGTCTTGTAATGCATGTCTCCATATGCCATTGATCATTATGTGATCTATCTGGGTTCTGCCCCGTCCGTTTTGGTGATTCCCATGTTAATTTGTGCACTTCTTTGTGTGGAAAAAGTGTTCATAAAATGACCAGGCTGTTAACACTGCAGAAGCTTATTAATTTGTCCCCATTTTCATTTACTGTTCCAATGTCGCATTTCCCCATTACTCTTTCGTTAAACGTATTGTGTAGTCCAACTTTCGCATTTAGGTCTCCCATTACTATAATAAGATCGTATAACTAGATGCAGTTTCCATTTCCTTTTGTAGCTGTTGATAGAACTCATCCTTGACCTCTTCATCGCTGTCATTTGTTGGTGCATAGCATTGTACGAGCATAATTGTGATGCTGGTGAATCTCCCTTTCAGTCTTGTTCTTTTTTTTTTTTTCTCTAACCAGCGGCACTCGAGCTTTCCAGCTCTTTTGGCCCAATGACATGTCATTGCGAGGCTGGGGGGGGGGGAGTGTCGGGGGGGTTCGGGGGGTCGGGGGTGGGGTCGGTGGACTTTCCTTCCAACCCGGTCAGAAGCTTCGCTCCTTCCCATCCACACGAGATTTATGTGCAGGAGCCGTTCAGGTTACTCAGTCAAATTTCCGGTCGTAAACATTCCTTCAAACGCTGACGCCCGGGTTTGAACCATGAAAACCTGGTCGCCAGTACAACGCCGTAGCCATTACACCAGCGCGGCTCCCAGGTCTTGTTCTTATCAGTCTGTTGTTGATGGGTTTCCATTCCAGTAAAGACCTTTCCATTCATTTCTTCAGGATAGTGGCTACACCTTCTTTGTGCTGACCATCCTCTCTACCAGAGTAAAGTACTGTTTCCCCTGTAGTTGTTTTTATTCTTCCTGACCTGGTCCATCTGCTCTCACTTATTCCCAGGATAAGTAATTTGTAGTTCCTCATCTCTGCTGTGATCTGCCTCAGCTTTCCTTCCTCATTCATAGTTCTGACGTTCCAAAAACCAATTCTAGTTTCGTGTTTAGCAGTCGGCGCATCCGTTTTCATGTCAATGGTTTAGTTTCGGCTTTCACCACTGACAGCTATACGAGCCTGAGACTCCGGATTTCCGTCCAGTATCACATATTTTCCATTCGTTGCTTTTTTCGTGTGATTTTTTTCCATAGTCAGGGGTGTCGGACCTGCGCTAAACCCCCAACCTGGAGGACCAGGGTACCAGCTTTTGTCTGACCCCTACCCATGCAGACCAGTCCAGCTTGGTTGAACCTACCAGGAGTAAAACTCCCACTGGCATAGCTCTTGGGGTTGTCAGGGTACACAAGCTGCCATACCGCTACAAGGTATAGGTACCATTGATGGCAGAATTGGGACATATGGTGTACTAATTCAAGAAAATAAAGTCAGATTTCCAATAACCAAATATAGTACCTTATTCCCCATTCCACTCATTCCATATATTTTGGTGTTAAGTTCTTAACAGAATGTGATAAGTTCCTACTTCAGAACAAGGGTGTTGAGGCCTATCAATCAACGCAAAATGTTTGTTTATGCAAGAAGAATCTCTCAGTCACGTAAGACGTAGACAACCTGCAGCGAGATATACTTTTCAAGGCCTGTCAAAACTGAGCTTTGTGATAATTTTGAACCAGGTTTCAAGGCCCCCATTTTCCTACCTTTTATGCACACTGCATAAAACAACATCAGCCCGTTAGAAGAGCAATAAAAAAAAATAACTTTTGTTGATTAAAATGAAGAACCACAATTTAAGAAAGATGGCCTACACACTGAAAGAGAACAATTTTGGACGGGTGTATTTCAACATAAAGTATTCAAATAGCATTTGCCTTTAAGAGTCTAATAACCCCAGTGAGTAATGCTGTAGTTAGACAATATTCTCTTTTGCATTATTGTGACTGTATTGTCTCTCCTATCAATCTGAAAAAGACAGAGGTCATGACACTCAATGGGGTAAATCCTGAGCCAATAACAATAAGGAACCAGAAGCTAGAACAGACAGGCACATTCACATACTTAGAATGCATAGTAACACCAGACGGCAGAACAAGCAAGGACATCAACAACGGAATGAATAATGCGAGAACAGTCTTCGCTAGTCCCAACAACATCTAGAAGTCAGACCCTAAGGTCTTGTATATTTGGACATGCGCCCTAATATAACCAGCTAGGTTGAACGGGACGCGCCTAGCCAAAATGAGGCAACATTTTATTTTAAAAAAAATAAATCTGGAAGTCTTCCCAGTACAACACAAACACCAAATTAAGATTATATGAGAGCTGTGTACTTTCTGTGCTTCTCTATGGTGCGGGATGCTGGAGAGTAACAGAGACGGATATGTCGAAACTGTCCTCTTTCCACTCAAATTGCCTAAGGAAAATTCACCGAATCTTTTAACCAAATACCATCACCAACCGAGAACTACTTATACGGAGTAACCAAGAGGACATGCACACGATCATAGCAGACGCTGGAGTTGGTTTGGCCGCGTCCTCAGAAGGGACCCTGATGCCATTACAAGAACAGCTATGCTATGGACCTCCGAAGGAAAGCGAAAGAGAAGCCGACCAAAAACAACTTGGCGGAGAACTGTGGAGGCCGAGATGCAAAGAAATAACCAGAGTTGGGGCACTGACGAAGGATGGTCGACCACCGATCAAAGTGGAATCAATTTGTTGCTGCCCTACAAGACGCCATCAAGCGTGATGGCCACTTCTGCTTCTTCTTCTTCCTCGTTCGCCTTCAGACTTTCACATTAATGACTCTAATAAAGGCAGTAGTCAGCTCAAGGTTCCTGACATCTCCAAACAGTTTTTCGTTGACAGAAGTGGGTTGCTGCCATATGTCCTCTTTTCATTGCTGTAGGTTGGACAGGACTGCAGCAGGTGTTCGGCTGTCATCGGACTGGTGATATATTGCACCAATTTTGTACTTGTGGTACAAATTGTTATCTCAATCTGTTGTGTCCAGTTCGTAGACGAAAAATGGTGACCTTTTCTCTTCTGGATAGCTGATGATATGCATCACTTTTTTTTAATAGCCTGGGTGCTCTCTTTTCCATTTAGACTTGAATGTAGCTCCTATAGTAATTTTTGCCATTTCGTAAGTTGTCTATATATCATTTTGTTGTAAGGCTCTTCCTTCCTTAACAAGTTTGTCTACCTCCTCATTTCTTGGTATTTTGGAATGGTCTAGTATACACTGGATTGTGCACTTGTTGAAGCATTTAGCCAGTCTTTCAAGAGAGTTGATCAGATCATTGTGGCTCTTCAGAGCTGTTATTACTGAGAGGGCATCTGTAAAGATTACTATTCGTTTCTTTGCATGTTACGCCTCCGTTTTCACACAGCTTTGCGTTCATTATTGAAACATTGCTGTGCTAAAAGGGAGCAGCACTAAAACGCAGCGCTGTTGAAACCGCACCACTGAATTGATTTATGACGTAAGGTTAAAATATTAGATTACGTAGTTGCGCGTGTATGTAAGGTTAAAATATTAGATTACGTAGTTGCGAGTGTATGGGCAGAATTAACGGTCACTTTTGGGACTCTTTCGAAAGTGTATTCCAGTGTGTGAAGACGTGTAATTTTGGAGCTCCTGCATTGAGTGTTTGATGTCCGCTATTTGTGCATGCCTTTGGACGTATGGTTTAGATAATGCATGCCACGATTCCAAGTGTGGATTGGCAGATAAGTATCATGAATTATTATTAATATTTTGACGATCTAGTCAAGTTACATTGTCGCAGACAGTTGGACTTCAACGGAAGGCACATTTGCCTACCATTCATGTTTTATGACGGCCTAGTACATTTGACCCATGAAAGACGGCTTGCTTTTGTTATTTCAATATTTAGAGCTTCCATGTTGTATGATGTCAATAATTTTTTTTTTAAACGGAAACCAGGAGTGATCTACATTCCTTCGTTGATGTAACTGTTGTGCGATTCTTTGGACATTTGCTTGATCAACACGTCATTACAATGAACCGCAACATTGCATGTGCTTTGCATCCAAGAAGAATTTCAGCTGCCTGTTTCAGGACTTCTGCTTCAGCATTGACGTTATTGCAGAATTTGCCAGTGGCGATTGCCACATAGTGGATTCTATTCTTTAATTTGATTAGGATGTCATCACCCCCATTTTCAACTGCGTTTTTTTTTTTTTTTTTTTTTGCCGGATCATCGGTATATGCATATGTCCAAAGCTTTGCTGGAAATTTCTGGTCAATATACTTGGTTGCTATACACAATCTTTGTATTTCTGTCGATGTTCCCTTACTTTCAATGCCTGGAATATCAGATTTTACAACATGAAAGCATCTTATTTTCTACAGTGGGAAAGTCGTTGGTATTTTCTTTGCGACTGAGCTTGCTAGCATGATATATTTGCTAATTTTTTCTTTTGCTTGGGCCACAAAGTTAGTCCGCTTGAGCCTGCCTCTTCTTAACCTTTTCATTCTCTGGAACATGGGGTGTCCTTCGAGTCTCTTAAATTGTTCAGCTTGTTGTAAGACTCTTATGTCACGTCTTTCCTCCATTGACTGTAGCCCTGTAATGTTTTCCATACGCTTGATTTTTTTGGAGTTTAGGGCCCTGTTATAATGCTTGCGGATTGGTTTTGGGGTCTATTTACCGTTTACTTGACTTTTCTGCCGTCGATCAGGTTTTAGCACCAGGAAAGCATCTTATTTTCCACAATGGGATAGTTGTGCTTGTTGGTATTTTCTTTGCGACTGAGCTTGCTAGCATGGTATTTGACTTTTCTGCCGTCGACAAGGCTGTGATGCCATATTCCATAACAGTCCTCACTCTGCATGTGTACATCTTTTTGAGAATATTCTCATCATCACCCCATGTGGTACCAGCTTTTTCATGATGGCCTTGTGAAGTTTTGCCCTTAGTTGTGTTTTTGTTATCTGTGATTTCCATGTCATGTGGTGGTCTAGTGTGATTCCTTAGTATGTTGGTGTTTTTTATTCTCGTACTGCCTGCTCATTTAGTTGTAATTTTGCTTGCTGTGGTTTGTTTGACAAGCTAAAAATAGTGTGTGTTGCTTTTTGTTCATTGATTTTGAGCAACCACTTTCTGGACCAACTTTCAAGGGCAAGCAGTGAATCCTGCATGAACACTCTTGCTGTAGTGATGTTCTCTTCTGAAGTCCACATGGCCAGGTCATCAGCATAGAGGGAATTGTGAACATTCTTGCGGATGTTTTTTGTGATGTCATATATATTTATATATAAGGAAGAGTGTACGGGAAAGGACACCACCGTGTGGGACTCCCTGCTCCACTGTAGTCTTTTTGCTTAACTGGCCATGTACCTGCACTCTATCTGTTCTGTCTATTAGATAGTGACTGATCCAGTTGTACATTCTTTCACAGACTCCATATTTAAGCATTTTAACTCTAAGCCCCTCTTTCTAATCCTTATCAAATGCTTTCTCCATGTCTACCCAAACTGCTAATGTGTACTTTCCTTCTTGGAAAGCATCTTCGATTTCTTCTGCAATGTAGATGACTTAGTCCTCTGTAGACCTGTGTTGCCTGAAGCCTGCTTGTTGGTGCAGTAGAATTTGTTTTTCTTCGAGGTGCCAACTTAATCTGGTATTGATCATTTTCTCCATAAGCTTTCCCGTGCATCTTAGAAGGCTGATGGGTCTATAGCTGTTGTGGTCCATTCGGTCTTTATTCTTTTTGAGAATTGAAACTAGGACTGCTTCTTTCCAGGTATGTGGCACAATTCCACGTTTCCAGCTATAGTTCATAATCTTGATGAGGGTTTTCTTGGCAATAGGCCCTAGCCCTTTGAGCATGTCATTTGTTACCTCATGTTTTTCCATGTGACTTTCTTTGTTTAAGGGATACAATGGCTGCCCCGAGCTATCTCATTGTGAGGTTTGCTGTCATGTGCTCTTCTGGGACAGTTGTTATGCTTTTGTAAAGTTCTTGCTCTTTGACAATTTCTTGTTTTCTGTCAAGTGGAACTGCTTTGTTAAATCCGTCAGCTATTTCTCTAATTCTTTTGTTTTGGGTGTTTATCTGACCAAAGTATTCACCTGTCATTGCTGAGAACTTGTTCCAGTTGGCATTTTTGTAGTTCCAGTGGGGTAATGAATTATGGAAGTAGAGTGTATGTTCCATATTAATCGTTAGCTTTATCGGTTTGTGACCACTGCCTGCCAATTGATTGAGCACAATGCGTTCGATCTTATGGCTGATGTCGCCTGTTGAGAACGCAAGATCGAGTGTTGGGGTTGATTGAGATCTTCTTGAGTAGAAGCTGTGTGTGTCATCTGCTCTGTTGATCAGTTGCAGATTTATGTCAATCTCCCAGTCCTCTACCTCAATGCCATGGGTATCAGCCTCTGTATGACGCCACCTATCTGAATGGCTGTTGAAATCACCAACAAACAGGCAGTTGTTGCGCTTAATCTCCACTGTAGCTAGTGAAAGATCTCTATTGGGGGGGGAGAGAGAGAATATAGGTTGTACACTCTTATGGTCTGGTCATCTATCATGATGTCAGCTCCAATAATTTCCGCTAGACCGTTTGCAACAACAGAAAGCTCTCTGCAAGGCAAGGAGTTTCTGATTAACATGAGTACTCTTCCCTTGTGTCCCTCTCTGTCGAGCCGGAAAGATTCATATCCTCTTACAAAGAATATGTGGTTTGAATTTAGGTGTGTTTCTTGAATGCAGGCTATGTCAATTTGCTCCTCGTGTAATTTTTTAGCACGCGGTAGTTTCTTCTTTAGGACACCTTCTGCATTCCACTGAAGTACTGTATATTTAGTGTTCTTTTCTGCGTGTTTTGGCCAGTTGCATTTTCCCTAGTATTCTGCGCCCTGGCTGCACGATGCGGAGATAGGTGACCACCGGTAGCTTTAAGTGGACCCCGTCGAGACAAGGGGTCCGGCACTTTTCACACGTGGTGGGTCTCTCTGGGTTGAGCACCATCTGGTTGAGTCATATTTGTATCTGTCATCTCAAGGTGGTTTGCGTTGCACTATAATGTGCGCCTTGTGGCCCATTGCATCCGTCTTCAGCATGCATTTGTTTGCGACTGCTTCTCTAGCCTCTAGTTTTCCATGACCTTCCCGCAAGGCAGCAGTTGTTTGTCATCAGAGTTGTCTCTCACAGGAAAGCTGTCTTTCCGGACTAACGAGTCTTTCCTACCCAGGTTTGTGTAAAGTTTTCCTTCTCTTAGCTGGATTGTCACCAAGACCATCATGCTCCTCCTGCACTGATTACATGAAGGGTTTGCTCCCTGACTTTAGTTTTACCAGTATGAGTTCTCTGGGCATGCCCTAGGTGGGAACTTGGGACACGTCAACATGCCGATGAGCCCAATGTTTCCACACCTAATGGTGGGGGGGTGGGAGAGAGAATGCATGCTCCTCCGATGGGTTTCTGTAGGGTCCCCACCCATAGTCACTTGTTTTAACCCGTGGACTCGGGGGACCGGTTATTAGGCGCCAGTTATTCGCCATTCGCCAGAGCCGTGTATGCAAAAGCAGGGGCATCACGAGCAGGTACGACTGGCTTGGTTGACAGAGGCAGTGTATTCTCGCAGGCGTTACCTTCTATTTATGAAGAGCCTGTCTTGTCAACCTTTGCCCTCCCCCTGTATTGGCCACTGACTCCTTTAACAGTCTGCGACTAAGGATCAAAGAAGAAGCAGAGGAATTTGCTATATACGAGGGGCGTTCAGAAAGTAATGCACCACATCCTTTTTCTCAGCTAATAATGAAGATAGAAGCATGAAATTTTGCACACTTTAAATATAGCATGTGCCAATTGTGTGCATTAAATTTCACCGCAACCGGCCAAATGATACGGCTGCGCTAAACCGTTGAAATGGAGCGTGTTAGCAACTTGCGTTATAAGCAGCGAATTGTGATAGAATTTCTCGTTGCAGAGAAGGAAACTGTTGTGAACATTCACAAACGTCTATGTGATGTGTATGGAAGTTTTGCAGTCGACAGGAGTACAGTCAGTCGCTGGGTTCAGAGAATCAAAGAATCAGGAAGTGGAGATACGGAGCTGCTTGATCGGCCGTGCTGTGGACATCCTGCCACAGCCACCAACGCAGAAATGTTGAAATGCGCTGAGGGCATTATTCTTACTGATAGGTGAATCACTATTCAACAATTGGCCTTACAGCTGTCAGTCAGCATTTGTAGTGCAAATGCAGTTACAAAAACTCTCGAATTTTCTAGGGTTTGCGCAAGATGGGTTGCTCGAAGTCTCACAAATGACCACCGATTGCAAAGGAAAGCAATTTCTTCTGAATTGTTGGAGCGTTTCAATGCTGATGGAGATAACTTTTTGGCTAAGATCGTTACAGGTGACGAAACCTGGGCACATCATTTTGAACCTGAGACAAAAAGACAGTCAATGGAGTGGCATCATCCGCAATCACCACGAAGAAAGAAATTCCTTCAGCTGGAAAGGTCATGATCACTGTCTTTTGGGACATTGAAGGTGTGATTCTTGTGGACGTTATGCCAAGAGGAGTGTTACAGGACTGACTCCTAGTTATTGAGGATGACCAAGATGTTGGATGCGTATTCTGTTCCTAGAGTCAAAGTCCTTCGGGTTCTTATATCACTTTTATAGGATTCCGTAATACTCTTCGTTGGTATCGATATTGTCTGTATTAACCCGTGTGATGCATTGATAGGTGAACATGTTTCATATTAAAGATATGAAAATTGACTGACCTGTATTAGTCTTATGTCTTATTAATAATATTAGCAGTGTGAGATGCAGCGTGTTCAGGCATTAAGTGTCACTGGTCATTATAGTTGAATATAAACAGTATTTAACTCAACTCAGAATACGTCAGTTGATAAAACCAGTATTCGACGACTCAAAACATTTTTAATTAAATAATATCATTCCATGAGCGAACACAACTACATGGAGACATAGTTCACATCACATTTATGTACGTCTTGCAAGAGTCCTTGTTCTTTCATTAAAAGCACATGTTCATTAATGTCTATCTAGACTTCTAGTTAACGGTCAGTTTCTTTTACCGGCCAATGTCCTTTGGCATAAATTCAGAGGCTAACTAGACTTACTTATCCTGCTAGTTTTTGCACTATACTTCTTACGCTAGGCTTAAGCCTACTGCTAGTCGTCTAATATCCAGTTACACTAGGCTTACGTCTGCCGCTAGCTATATAATATTCATCTGTACTAGTCTTACTACTGTTGCTAAAAATATAATGTTCCTTTGGCATACCACGCCAGGCTAATCTGCCATAAATATACAAACTGCGTTAGGAACGAGACGACTTACGTTTGATCCACGAAATACACTGCTCAATTGGCTTCCCAGCCACACATATCCATTAAGTGGACAATGCCAACATTCCGAAGTGGTTATACCACATATATCATAGTGGCTAGGCCACACTTCTGAAACACACTGCCGTAGGGGTCAAAACCCACAAGTCGAATATATAGTGGCTATGCCACACAATCCATAGTGCCGATGCCACGCATCTCAAACACTGCCGTTGGGGCCGAAGCCCACAAGCCGAATGACGTTACCAAGACATGCGCGTCATGCATAGAGATATGCATACTATGTCGTTAATATATATTCAATTGCGATGTTCCATGGTGCAGCAATTCGAGTCGGCCAAACTCAAATGCCTGCACACATGCAACAATCATCGACATCAGTCGCGGAGCTATATGTCTATATCTCTATTCGTTTGAGGTGTTCCATGATACAGCCATTCGGATCGACGTCCAATTCAAATGCCTGTAAACATGAAACAATCCTCAACACCATCCCCCTCACTTCCAAACGTGACACTTGTGGCACGTGTGACAGTGGTGGAGAAGATGTACGTCTCTAGAATATGTTAGTATTAGTACTATCCACTTATAACTATTATACTCATTAAGTACACACATTAAATTTTATAACAATAATAATAGCACTTCTCAAAATGGTAACTAAAGAGTTAATTCATTTTCTTCTCAGAGAAGTTGCGCGATACAAGATCCGCTAAGTTATTGTCTGATCCAGCAATAGGCAGAATCGTAAACGAAAATTCTTGAATCAACAAATACCATCGATGTATTCTAGAGTTACGCATTGTTCTAGATGTTATGTACGTAAGAGGGCTGTGGTCTGTCATGATAAAAAAGTGCGTGCCGATGAGGTATCTTGACAGCTTCTCCAGGCACCAGACCATCGACAGGAGTTCACGTTCACCTGTCGCATACTTCTGTTCAGCTAAAGTCAGTTTTCTTGAGACATAGAAACATGGATGGAGTGTTTCCTTGTAACATTGCAGCAAACATCCACCCATTGAGTAACTCGAGGCATCTGATTGAAGTATGAATGGAATACGTATATTCGGTAATAACAAAATAGGTGCATTACTAAATAATTTCTTAAATGTTACCAAAGCGCTTTCGCAATCTGGTTCCCAACGTACCTTATTAGGACTACCTTTGGCCAACAGTGCGGACAAAGGAGTAGATATTTGTGCGAAATGCGGGATGAACTTATGGTAATAGTTAATCAAGCCCAAAATGCTTCTAACATGCTTCTTAGTTGAAGGGGTAGAAATCTCTAGAATTCTTTTGACTGTATTGTCGTCAGGATATAGTTTGTGGTTACCTATGCGATGACCAAGAAAAGAAATTTCCTGACAACCTATTTGGACCTTTGAAGGTCGCACAGTCAAACCGTGTATACGTAACGTATGGAGAAGAGAAGTTAAACCCTCAATGTGGTCTTCCCACGAGACGTGAAATAAGCAGATGTCATCGATGTATGTGATGACATCTTTACGATCGCCAAGAAGACGGCGCATCATGCGCACAAACGTCGCTGGTGCATTTACTAAACCAAAACACATGTAATTCCATTGGAAGAGACCAAATGGAGTTGTAAAAGCTGTGTATGGTTTGGCATGTTCGGCAAGAGGGATTTGCCAGTAGCCTTTAGAGAGATCTAATTTGCTAAAGAAAGTAGCGTTAGATAATTCTGATAGAAGATCATCTAAAAGAGGCATAGGCTCACCGTCTGTGATTGTAATTTTGTTCAGTCGCCTAAAATCAATACATATACGCAAACAATCATCCTTCTTCTTAACAATCATCATTGGGAATGCATATGGTGATTCCGAAGGAGATATTACACCTAAGCGTATCATCTCTTTTAACTCTTTCTCTACCCTATCTTTGTGGTGTAAAGATATAGGATAGGGTCTAAGTTTGATAGGTTGATAGTCAGTAAGAATAATGTCATGGGATATAAGTGATGTCTGACCTGGAAGATCGGTGAGAACATCATCGAAAGACATAAGAATATCCCGAACCTTACATGGTTGTGAAGAAGATAATGAAGAAGAAATAGTCACGTCCTTCCAAGATTCCGATGATTGCAAAGAAGGCAATTGGAAGTGTAAAGGAATAGATGACGTGGTATCTTCCTCATGAACAACTGCAAAAGAAGCAGCTTGATGTGAAGAATCACTAATAAAGTTAATGACAGGAATTAATTCCTGTGGTCTTTCAACTGCTAATTTTAGCATGTTGATATGAAAGGTTTTGATTTTACCTCTAACGTTCACAGAATAGTCAACATCTGGGACTTGTTTGATAATGTCAAATGGACCTTGCCATGATATTAATAATTTATTATCGTTATGAGGCAACAATAACCAAACTTTTTCACCTGGTTTAAAGAATCTTAATGTTCTCTTTTGATTGTGTAATAATCTTGATCTTTGAGTAGCCGATTTTATACTCTTGGATGCATAAGTGCACGCATCTATGATTCGCTGTCGGAGATCAATAACCAACTCGTAGCTGTTTCGAGTGGGTGTATTAATTGATGCTCCAACCAACAAATCTTTGAGTATATTCATTGGTCCGCGAGGATTCGAACCATAAACCAATTCGAACGGAGACCATCCCGTGCTTTCATGAGGCACCTCGCGAAAAGCAAACAGGGCAGCCGGAAGGAGCCGGTCCCATTCACGAGGGCATTCCTCAGTTATCTTAGATAGCATCTGTTTTAGAGTACCATTATAGCGCTCGAACACACCGTTTGATTGGGGCCTATAGGCACTACAAAACGAGTGGTGAACAGATAACATGGATTCTAAATCCCTCATAATATTGGACGTAAATTGTGATCCTTGATCTGACAAAATGTCCTCCGGAAAACCGATCCGACAGAATATTGAAAATAATGCATCAGACACAGATGCAGTCGTGATGGTTTTCAACGGCATGGCTTCTGGCCAACGCGTGCAAAGATCTACGCAAGTTAAAATATAACGAAATCCATTATTTGAAGTAATTGATAAAGGACCCACTATTTTTACTGCAATCTTGTTGAAAGGTCTTTCTGGCACGTCTGTAATTTGTAAGGGTGGGGGGGGGTGCCGTATGGAACCTGCCCTTACGTGCTATACTTTGGCATGTTGTACAAGATCTGCAGTACAACTTTGTATCTTTGTTAACCCCAGGCCAATAAAATTGTGACGTAATACGAAAACAATTGTTCTTTTGATCACCATATGACCTGCCATAGGGGAAATCATGACCTGTTTGTAGGACCAATGGTCTGTATTCCTTAGGAACTGCTGCTTGATGTATGATCGTTTTGCCATTATCAAAGTATCTAGTGAGTATAGATTTCTTTATCTTAAACCACTGTTCAGCCACTCTTGTGTGTTTTAATGGTTTTTTTTGATCTGCTCGGCTAAAACAAACCTTGTAATGTTGGATCACTTTTCTGTTTTTCTGCAAATTCCTCCAAATGTGACACACTTAACTTATTTGCCTGTAAAAGCAGAGGGCTCGATAAGCGAGTGCTTTATGCCTATCGTGGAACACCGTGTCACGCAAAACTTTCACTATCTTCCCATCCAATATTCCTGGATGAAATGTAAGATAACCCCTATTTACACACGCCGACATTGTAGGCATACAATGACCACAGTCAAGTGTAATTTTAGACTTTAATCTGTTTTTTGATTGACACTCATAACAGGTATCATTCATTACCATGAATTCGCATTCGCATGATCATTATTTTCATTACCTTTCTCCTTTTTGACACTGCAATTATTTGCATGTCTATGTTTACTTTTGTCTCTCGACGGAGATCTGCCATTACCTTTGTTATTATTGACTGACTTTTTATTGCTATAATAAAAATCAGTAGAGTCATCATTCTTGGCATCTCTACCATAAGATGATCTCTGTTTATAGTATCCTTTCTGATGTGCATCATCATAATCCCTGCCTCTGTGATACCCACGATCATGAGGTGAATATCCTCTATAACCTCGTCGATATGAATTTGAAGGAGAGCGATGACGACGAAAGTTATAAAAACCTCTGTCGGATTGATAACAATCTGAACGATAACGTCCATCAAAGCTCTTCGATCGAGGTCTGTGATCATGGTGTGCCGCGCATACAGACAAAGGATCTCGAATAGACGATCTATGAACATCTTTATTCTGATATGCGGTCTGATATTGTCTTCCGAGTTTTTCATACTCATCGATAGAATTAGGACGGCTTTCCTGTAAAAATGCTTCTAATTCGGTACTCCATGCGGATAAAACTTTATCTCGCAGCATGAGATCTATGATACCTTCATAAGTTTTATTAATACCAGAGAGATCAATCCATCTGCTAAAAAAGTGCTTAATTGATGCAATGAATTCGCCAAAATCTGCATCCTTACTTGGCTTAGCCGCATGAAAACGATCTCTGAATCCAGACTCAGTTAACTGGAAACGTCTTAGTAATACCTCTTTTACGACATCGAAATCGTTTCTACTCTTTTCATCCAGACTCATGAAACACTTAAGTGAGTCACCAGTCAAAAAATCAAGCAAAAGACTGCTCCATCTTTCTTTTGGTATATTTAAGGCGGTGACTTTCATGATGAACCTAGATAAAAAAAAATCAATGCAATCACGAGATTGATCAAAATTAGGCATTTTCAGCTTCGGATGGAAAATATTTGTACCAGCTGAAGTCTTAGCCTGCTCAGAATGCACTTTCGCCACTTCTAACACTTTCTCTTTTTCTGCCGTAAGTCTTAATGTCTCAATCTCCATGGCATTTTTATGAGCCTGATCTAGTTGGAGAAGCTCCATTCTTCTTAATTCCATTTCTTTTTCCTTAAATTATCTTTCTTTATCTTTTTGCTCTCTGTCTTTCTCTTGTTGAGCCAATTCTTTTTCCATTTTCTCGTTTTCATGGGCCAATTCTTTCTCCTTAAGTTCTCTGTCTTTGTCTTGTTGAGCCAATTCCAACTTCCTAAGTTTCTCTGCTCGTTTAACAGCCTCGCGTTGTTCCATCCTTTCAAGACGCGATAAATGTTCCTCAAATTTAGTATCTGCATAAATTTGAAGTTCGGCTCCTGATTTTCCCAGACTTTTTCCAATATTGATGAAATCCTCTAGTGTAGACATGATAATAGGTTTCTGAGTAAATTCAATAGTCTCTAATATACCCTAGGATAAAGATCTCAATATGTTATGTACATGAATATATTAATCAATAACAAACAAGTTACAAGAAAAGGTGACAAAGGACAATGAAAACAAGCAAATGAATTACAATGAAATGATTTCTCAGTTATGCGACAAAAATTTACAATTATAAAGTAAATAAGGTAGACTTATACATAGTAATTAGCAAAAGAAAGTAAAGAATTAACATTACAAAAAAATATAACGAGACAGGTCGTCTTAAACTAACGTGTAGACAAAGAAATTTTAGAAAACACACGAAAACAATTGTAAACACTACTGAAATTAGGTTATGCAAATAAAGATGACATAGTCACGTGTCGTAACCTCTAAGGACACACAAGTATGGTTATATTGCGAACTGAAGAAACATTTATTTCCTGACTCAAAAGAAAAAATTTAATCAGTCAGATCCTCAGTCAGCTAATATAAGCATGAAAACCTAATAGACGTTAACATTCACTGAAGTTTTCCTGAGAAAATTCCAGCCAATATTAAATCCTTTCCTTCCTACCCGACGAATATACATATATACGGATAAACATGAATGGAGAACATAGATGATAAGTAGAAAAGTAAGCAAAGTGATGATGAACTGTAGACCAAAGCTAATTCAAGGACAGTATGATAATGTTCAAGCGCCTAAGTAAAATTAAGAACTTATCTGTTTATCTGTCCCTCTAAGAAATACATGAGTGCATGTAAATCTAATCCTAGTTCCACACAAGTGTAGTCAACAGCTGAAGTCCATTGATAGTAGACCTTGACCTTCGTAGTAGAGCCGTTTGAAAGTATTGCCGGTCTTCGAACGTAGCTTCTTCAATCGATCTGCGTTACAGCTTTAGATGGTTTTGATGAAGAGATACATGTCCACTGGTTCAGGATCTAGAGAGGAAGACTTCTGTTCTATCAGTATGGTTCAGTCTCTTGTGGTGGATGAAAAACAGGATCCTCTCAGGCGATGTTGTCTGCTAGCGGTGACGGCATCGATACAGTGACGTCACTTACTGACATGCGCATTACAGTTGCCAGCTTGGCTTGAATGAATGATCTTGCCTTCGAACGTTCATCGTCAATTTAACTTTCTTCGATACTTGATGGGGTGTCTTAGTATTCACGAAATCCAGACGCTTCTGACACCAGTATGTTACAGGGACTGACTCCTAGTTATTGAGGATGACCAAGATGTTGGATGCGTATTCTGTTCCTAGAGTCAAAGTCCTTCGGGTTCTTATATCACTTTTATAGGATTCCGTAATACTCTTCGTTGGTATCGATATTGTCTGTATTAACCCGTGTGATGCATTGATAGGTGAACATGTTTCATATTAAAGATATGAAAATTGACTGACCTGTATTAGTCTCTTGTCTTATTAATAATATTAGCAATGTGAGATGCAGCGTGTTCGGGCATTAAGTGTCACTGGTCATTATAGTTGAATATAAACAGTATTTAACTCAACTCAGAATACGTCAGTGATAAAACCAGTATTCGACGACTCAAAACATTTTTAATTAAATAATATCATTCCATGAGCGGACACAACTACATGGAGACATAGTTCACATCACATTCATGTACGTCTTGCAAGAGTCCTTGTTCTTTCATTAAAAGCACATGTTCATTAATGTATATCTAGACTTCTAGTTAACGGTCAGTTCCTTTTACCGGCCAATGTCCTTTGGCATAAATTCAGAGGCTAACTAGACTTACTTGTCCTGCTAGTTTTTGCACTATACTTCTTACGCTAGGCTTAAGCCTACTGCTAGTCGTCTAATATCCAGTTACACTAGGCTTACGTCTGCCGCTAGCTATATCATATTCATCTGTACTAGTCTTACTACTGTTGCTAGTAATATAATGTTCCTTTGGCATACCACGCCAGGCTAATCTGCTATCATTATACAAACTGCGTTAGGAACGAGACGACTTACGTTTGATCCACGAAATACACTGCTCAATTGGCTTCCCAGCCACACATATCCATTAAGTGGACAATGCCACACATTCCGAAGTGGTTATACCACATATATCATTGTGGCTAGGCCACACTTCTGAAACACACTGCCGTAGGGGTAAAAACCCACAAGTCGAATATATAGTGGCTATGCCACACAATCCATAGTGCCGATGCCACGCATCTCAAACACTGCCGTTGTTGCCGAAGCCCACAAGCCGAATGACGTTACCAAGACATACGCGTCATGCATAGAGATATGCATACTATGTCGTTAATATATATTCAATTGCGATGTTCCATGGTGCAGCAATTTGAGTCGGCCAAACTCAAATGCCTGCACACATGCAACAATCATCGACATCAGTCGCGGAGCTATATGTCTATATCTCTATTCGTTTGAGGTGTTCCATGATACAGCCATTCGGATCGACGTCCAATCCAAATGCCTGTAAACATGAAACAATCGTCAACAACGAGAGACAGTCAATTCGCAAGCTTACATTAAGACACTGAAAAAACTCAATCAACGTTTTCGCAGAGTTCGGCCGCACAAGAATGGAGCAGACCTGCTTCTCCTTCACGACAATGCGCGACCTCACACAAGTCTGGCAACACAGGAAGCAATCACCAAATTAAGTTGGACTGTACTACCCCATCCACCCTATAGTCCCGATTCGGCACCCTCTGATTTTCATCTATTTGGTCCACTTAAAGATGCACTCCGTGGGACAAGGTTTGAAGATGATGAAGGAGTGATTCATGCAGCGAAGAAATGGCTACATGATCAAGACAAAATCTGGTACGGGCTAGGAATACATGCACTTGTTTCGCGCTGGCATAAAGCCGTACAAGTTGATGGGGATTATGTTGAATAATACCGATGTTTACGTGACATATCCATGTATATTGTGTATAATTTTCATGCTTTTTGAATAAACAGCTCCTGAAAAAAACGATGTGGTGCATTACTTTCTGAACGCCCCTCGTAGAATGATGAGCACTATATACCCTAATTGTAACCCATTTGGGGCTGAATCAGGTGTCTCGTGCACACGACAAACACCAATTTTCAAGTGCATAGACAAATATCAAACCAAAAACTAAATTACAAAATTGTTTCAGTTATTTGTTCCACGTGTCCTATAATTGTTGTTTTAATCCATCACTATCTACGATACAGTACATTGGTGATTGCCATTTGTCTTGTTTGTTTGTGTGTTGTAAGCTCCAAAAGCCTTTAGCAGACTATTACAGCAGAAATAAATTTATGGCGTTAAATACGTCAGCATTTTTGAAATGTTCACAGCTAACCATGACTAAAGATGTGTTATTCCCATTTGTATTATGATGGTCAAAGGACCCAGAATTAATCAAATAGAAACTTATATACCGTAACAATAATTTTACAGTTCAAACATATTTATTTTTTGTAACATAAATTATGTGTTTAAAACAATAAAGCTATTCTCAAAACAACATGCGGTCTTCAGAATTTTCAGGATGTGAGCATATGACCAAAGAAAATGGCTCAGACATACCACTATGCGCATTGCTCTGCAGCATTCTGTAAAATATAAGGATTGAAATGGTATGGTCAGATCACTAATGTGGAACTGATGGAAATAATCATAAAAGTGCCAGTGGAACAAGACGTGAGGATAAGACAATGACGTTGGATAGGATACACTTTGAAGAAAAAAGTGCCATGCCTGAAAGTACAGGCAGACATGTTTCTCCACAACTTCCTGTCTCCATTACTGTTTAATCAATTCTGCTGACGTCTTTCTATTCCATGCTGTCAAACTGTCTTTGTTGTCCTCTATCTATGTTTCCTTAAATCTTTCCTAAGTCACTACATAATCCAGCATTCTTCTCATAACATGACCAAAGTTACGAGAGAGTATCTCGTTGTTGTGAGTGTAATTTTGTTTCAGCTCGGCTGTGTCGACCGTCATTTTCGGTCAGGTTGACCCAAGCCTCCTGGGTTGTATACTATGTGATGAAGGAAGAGTTGGTGACATCATATAGAAACCAGATGCTTTCATAACCTCGGTTTAGGTAATTGTCTAGTTAACCTATCCGTTTTTCATTATAATCTTACATTTGATTAAAATGGAGATTTTCATTTGTATTTTTCAACAGTAGCAGCTATGCGATAAAGGTCAGCGTGCCTGTTTTTCATTACTTGTGAGATAAATATTTGTCACCTTACGACCGTGTGCTCAATCAAGCGTAACCCAGCCAACATGTTGACCCAGTATTATTTGATGTTACTCCATGCGGTTGATAAGATACCATCAAGGAAACAGAAGTTCTGATTTATTTATTTTTTTTTCTTTAGGAATTGATTCAAGATTGCTACAGTGTTTCTTAGACATAATTTTTTTTTAGGATAATGTATTATTCTATTGTATAGATGGTGCATTGTATGATGATGTATTAGATATTGAGTATGTTTATATTTATACACTATTTCAACATCATGTTACTGTTTACATGATTGTGTTGTTGATAAACATTGTATGTATTATCATTGCGATGAATTGTAACATTTCATTTTGTAGTGACTTGTCTTTGATTGTTATTTTTTGTTGATGAAATTATGGATTTTTGGTATTTACATACATTAGTCAGAAGACTATTCCACTTAGACCATATTATGTTTCACAATATGTGATTTGTTGTGAAGTTTGATACATCAAAACATTGATATGATTTTGCAGGACTAATTGTTAGGATAGTTTTATACATAATGAGATTGCCAGCCCTAAGCACAAACTCATTAGTTATGACTATGCGTTAGTCGCTTTCAGAGAGTTTTTTGGTTACTAAATTTGTTTTTCTTTTTCGTATCAGACTCCATGTTTAGTTAATACATTACCTTATACAAAGGTTACATGAAAAAATTGTTGTGTTGTGAAATGGTATTTTGGAACTAAACTGTATATGTAGAATTGTCAGAGATAGTAGATATTGTTGTTTGTTTAAAGAATTTAGAAGTTTGACTTAAAAACTTGTTCAAGATAAATAATGTTATGTTTATGTTTGCAAGTTGGTATGATGTTAATGGTGTGGTCTTTATAGGTGCTCATTTGTGTTTATTTAGAGATCGGAATATTTTTTTTGATGTCTCGTATTTTGTTGGAACTCGTTTCACTTTTGATTTGTTGATTGTAGGTTGATACTTGTAAAAATTTAAAATATTATTTTTATTTAACTTAATGTTAAGAAACTTTTTTTGTATTGTATTTTTGAGAAATGTATTTGTTTTTTGAAAGTGTTGTATTTTTTGTGTGCCCAGTGCTTAATTATGAATAATATATATATATGTCGATATATCTAGATTTAAAAAAAAAAAAAAAAAGAAGAAAATATAGTAATAATTTTTTTTTTTTTTTGAGATTGTGATATTTTGTTTTATATATCGCACTTTTTTGTGTGATGTCTGTGATAATCCTTTTTAATTATGTATAAGTTTTGTAATTTGGCTAAATTGTTTATTATGCATTATGTAGTTATATCTTTCGTTCGTGTTTAGTATATATATGTACTTTGTCTTTTTGTTCTATGATTTACTGTTATGATTGTATAAATAGTTATTAGGATGTAGTACTGCCTTATTCTATACATTCATTTCTTGAAGTTTCTTCTTTCTTTTCGGATGATTCTTCGTTTCACTCCATTTCTTTTGAAGCAGTTTATACTTTCGTGATGCTTCTATGTTTCATCTAGGTGTCACTTAATTATATTTGCATACGTTTACTTCTTACACTTCTTATACTTCCTTCCTTAGGATTGTTATGTTGATTATATGGTTTGGTATGAGGTAGCTATTTTTGGCGGTTGTATCTATTTTGTCGTAAGGAATTGATTAGCTTAATTGTTGCTATTAGGTATTATTGATCTTTGTTACTATATTGATTTCATTGCTGATTTTCGGTGTTGATCATGCTTCTTTTGCTTGATCTTGTCTTGTACTTTCTATTTATTGTATACTGCTTAGTTTACAGTGAACATACTTAACGTTGGTTGAAACTGATTATTTAATGTACTTAGCAGATTATTGTGTATAATTTGTTTTATTGTACACTTGTCTATATTTTTGTCGATGTATTATTTTGACATTACCATAACATATTGTTTTAAGCGTATATTAGAGCTTAGCTGACCCCTAATTTTTCGTTAAAGTAGTTTTTTCAAAAAAATGATAAAGCATTTTTTTCTCCGGAGAGGGTGGTAAGATGTTAAGGTCAAAAAGGGAAGTGATCATTTGTATACGGGTTGGTCAGAGTAAATTAAGGGTTGCATCGCTTGTAGACTTGATTAACGGTGAATTGTTTAAATAAATATATGATAGAAGTCAGAGTGTACAGATAGCGTCGTGAGCGCTGTTCTGTATTGTAGAACTGTGAATAGTTCTCACGGCTAGTCCGTGAAGGGACTGAGCGGTGGTGAACTGCAAAGTCCCGTGACTGTTTAGGCGGGAGATTTTGTGACCGCTAGCAGTCGGGTTCTAGGCATTGATGGAGTGAAGTCAACCCTGGTTTTCTCCATGTGTGTGTTCCCGACCAGTGTTCGGTGAAGAGGTTTATAGTGTTTTTCTATGTGTGTCTCGGTGGAGACTTTTTGCACAGGCCTGTATTTGAATATTCTTGATTAAGCCATATGTATTCTTCCATGTGTTTGATTATTTGAAGATGGTACATACTATAATATTTATGACTGCAGGGGATGCAGCTTATGAGAGATTTGGTTATTGGGCACGTTCGATGAGAAGTGCACCACTACTCTACAATTAGACGCTATGGAGAGTCTGAGAGGTAGAGACATTACTTTGTAGGTCATAGACATTTTTGTGAAGGAGATTAGGCCATATATATTGTGCAGGTTATATTACTGCAGACTGCTGTGTACGCAGACTTTCCTTTGAGGAATATTGTGGATGTGCATCTTCTATAGGAAGTGCACCACTATTTATGATTAGGCCTTAAGAAGAGATAGCGCTGACGATGATTATTCAACTACCGGGGAGCAGCCTTTGTTGAGAAAAGGAGACGTAGTCTTTTGAGGAAAATCGTTATGTGCATCTTCTATAAGAAGTGCACCGCTATTTTGATGAACTGAATAGTACTGCGATGTGAGCAGTCTTTCTGGATGAGGCCATATGTATGATGTTGGAGCTTCATGAATACCTTTATTCGATACTTTGTACTTTATGCTGTATTTCGTCTGTGTCGTCGTCTGTGTTGTAACGTAAATAAATCGTGCTTTAACTCTTTGACTCCACAGCAACGCTCTGAGCGTTGCAAAATTCAACACGCCGTGCCCCAGCAACGCTCAGAGCGTGGTTTTTAGTTTATCACGAATAAACCCTAAAAATCGTCCGCTTAATGCAGTTCATATATTAAAACTCGTAGAATGACTTCCGCTACTATTTAAACAACTAATTTGACTTTAGTTAATCAGCACATGTGCGTGTTTTGATGTTATTATCACAATTTTTGTGAAGATTCGTGTGTTTACGTTTTTCGTTGTTTTTGCTAGAGAAATATGTCACGCTTTATATTTACATTTTCTAAGTCTCCTAAGCAAATAATTGTGTCAAACTACTTTGAAACATTGCTGACAATGATGATGATTGTTTGGTAGTCACAGTTTGTTGTCAAAATACGGAATATATGCAGAAAAGCTAGACACACTAGATTTAGTTGATGAGTGGGCTTAGTCATATTCTGGCCGATCAAAAAGCAACAAAACTAGACCTACCGTAACATCTAATCACTAGTTCTTGGTAGAAGATGAAGCTAGGGATACTATTAAAACATTAAACAAGAGTAAAAAAGTATTTATATGACGTTATTCTTATTTATTTGTTTGAAAATTACGTAATGCACGATTGCATAATTTATTTTTTTCTTACAAAGAACCACAGACAAACTGGTGCGAATAACACTAAATCTACTAATTTTGGCCATAAGCATGTTTTTTTTTTTTTTACTTTGTATATGGATTAACTTGACGTTTGAAGACTAAAAAGAAAGTTTTATTGTCTACGACAGTAATTTGTCTTTAGTAAGATCGTATTCTACAGTCAACATTTTAGCGTTTTTCAATTTTACATGCAAAATGATTAAATTATACCGAACATACTTGTGTTAATACTACCACAGACATTATATATTTGAATTCTCTATTCATTTCCCTACAGTTTGGTATATAATAAGCACATGTTCAAAGGAAAATTCACAAACAAATTTAGACTGAAAGATGAACACTTCACTCTATAAAAATCCGCCCACAAAAAAAGTCTGGCACAGCGTGCAAAATAACTCTGGAATGAAAGAGTTAAACGTTACCAATCGTTCAACGATCCATGATTCCTATGTGTGTTACTGTGATGGATGAATGTACCAGCACACAGTTACTTCGATCAGTCCAGGCATAGTGACAGTAGTAACGTATACTTATAAATAGCCCTGCGTGGGCGTGGCCTATAAGTAGAACCCATTTTATCAACATTGTTCAGTTCAGTGGACACCCATTCATAATTCGCAAGTAATGCGCAAAGTATCAAAGAATTATAATAGTATCAATATATCAATTATATAACAGTATCAGTATCACCAGTCAGCAAATATATTAGTATCAAAGGCACATCCCGTTCAATCTAGCCGGCTATATTAGGGCGCATGTCCAAATATAAAAGACCTTTAGGTCTGGAGAATTAGTTACGTGTGTGACGGGAGTTTGCATGGTTCCTTCATCTTATATTATTATTGAATATTAAAGTCACTCTCTTGACGTGGTTAATGTTTGTTATTGATGGTTAGCTCTGAATCGTAAGAACATGCCTTCGACGTTCTGATTGGCATATTGTACATTAGTTGATTTCTCCTATGGGAGAGTTATCGTGCTGAGAAAAAAAGTAAACATTAACAGCTGTGGAACGAAACCCGAAACGTAAGTAAGATATCAAGCCTTCTGTTCTGAGTCCACATGTATTGACGTTCATATAAACGATATCCGACATTCACAAAACTTCATGTACAGTTCAGCATATCAATAAATTCCAATTAATACAAGTAGGTATCCGTCCGTGTCAAAACAATATGTCAGATGAACATCATGGCTATGTACATGCGCTGCTATAGTCAACAGCCAGAAATGAGCGCATGAGTTCTTGACAGCTACAAATTGAATCATAATACGATTCTCCTTCCATCATTTAATTTACTTAATAATCTCATACCTTAGATTAATATTCGAACTGACCCTGAGTTCTATATTGAATTCATATATCGGCTATATACTAAGCCTCTCCTTGGAAGACCTACAAGACACGACTTCTCTGCTTGACGGATAGCGTAACAAGGGTCATGTAACCCAGTCACCAAGCGTGACCTTCCCAACGCGAATACGTCATAATCTTAGCATATATTTCGCGTTCAGTATACCGTAAAATATCGACATATTCTATTAATATTATTGACCCCTAAACATTGCGCACTGCTAAACCCCAGCAGACGCCGTCATTTAAAATAACACCGTAACAGATTTCCTGTCAGACGGGGAACAAAAATCTATTAGATATATATTTTTTTTAACTATATTAATCAAATTATTAAAAATTGAACAAAACCCGACATATGGCCAACAATGTTCTATCTAGAACAGTGTTGCGGTCATGTCAGTAATATCTTATAATAAAATCAACGTCATATCATACATATAACTTATATTAAATAAAGAAATGTCACTGTCATTAATTAATTAACTAATTAATTTGATGTATGTATATACTAACTACTAATGTGAGGTGTTATTAAAATTATTCTAACTAATTAAAATTAAAATAATAAATTATAATATGTAAGTATGGTACTAACTAATTAATATCTAATTAAAGAAAATGAGAAATAGTATCAGAGAGAAAAAGAAATAAAAATTGAGAAGTACGGACAATTAAAACTAAATATTAAAGTATACATTAAATTAGTAATGAAGTATAAGGATAGATACCTAATTAAATTACCGTAATCAGAGAGAAAAGAACAGAAAAAAAAATTCATACATTTTAACTATACATATGAAATATCATAATCTAATATCTATCACCTTAATAATTAGACTATTTAAAAGATTTAATTTGTGTGATATTCTTTTGTTTCATCTTTTCTTAGTATATTTTATTTTTTTATTTCATCACACTTTAACTTTATTGTATTCTATATTAATTTAATAACTAGCAAATTTAACAATATTGGACATGAAGATCCAATCGTTGTTACATCCTAATGACTTGTATGAAAGTTCATTAAGAAACAAAGTTCATCTTATCCAATTCTGATATGATGATCCAATCGTCGTTAGTTTCTTTATTGAAATTTTGAACGTAATTTGAATAAGTCATCACCGTATTTGTCCAGTCTATATCAGAGATTGTTCCTTTTTACTACTTTGCAAACGAAATGAGTGATACGCAAAGTCCAAGTGAAGTCCAAATTTTCAACCGCTCTGTAAAACTTGATACTTTGATCACGATAGTTTATTTCGAACTTTCCTCATTTAAGTAGGGAGTCCAACTGAAGTGTTGTATAATCTGACGTAGCCTTAATACCGTTCATTGCAAATGAAATGCTTGATTAGTCAGCAAATTTTCTTGAAATAGTAATATTCATTCAGAATCCGTAGGATGTCTTGACAACGTACCGGCCATTATATTCTCAGTTCCTGGTATCGATTCTATTTCGAAATCATAGGGTTGCAGCGCGATAGCAAATCGTGCAAGCTTTGGACTTTTATGGTTTGAACGACGTAATGCTGCAACAGACTTTTGATCTGTCTGGATCAGGAAAGGTGATCCAAGTAAAAAATTTTCCAATTTCGTAATTGCCCAGATCACGGCGAGCAATTCTCTGTCTACAGTCGAATATTTAGTCTCCGAAGGTTTCAGCTTGCGTGAGATATACAATACAGGATGAAGGATATCATCATGATATTGGAGTAGGCAAGCCCCGAGTCCGTAATTACTCACATCTGTACGTAGAACAAACTTTTTAGAGGCATCTGATAATCTTAAAACAGGTGGGCATGAAAAAAATTTCAAGATACTGCGAAAAGTTCTGTCACATTCGTCTGTCCAATTTATCCTTAACGGCATGTTCTTCCTTAATAAAGATGACAAGACAGCCGTGATGGATGACAAGTGGGGTACAAATCTGCTATAGTATTGGACTAACCCTAACAGACTCCTAACCTGTTTCTTCGTTTGAGGAACAGATACATTTAATATTTTAGAAACCGTATTGGGAATAGTTTGGATACGTCCTGATCCAATAATATGCCCCAGGAATGTTATCTCATTACACGCTATTTGAATTTTAGTTGGTTTAGCGGTTAAATGGTTATCCCGCAATATTTCCAAAACCGATTTAAGACCCAAAAAATGTTCCTCAAATGATGAACTAAACAAACATATGTCGTCAATGTAGGTAATTATATCTGATCTACCTGATAAAATTTTTCGCATCATGCAAATAAAGGTAGCTGGAACATTCATTTGCCCAACAGGCATCACGTTCCACTGGTAAAGACCTTGTGGAGTTGAGAATGCTGTGTAGTATTTGGCTCTATCGGTTAGTGGAATCTGCCAATAACCTTTGGTTAAGTCAATCTTAGTGAAAAGTGTAGCATTGGATAGACGAGGAAGTAAATCGTCAAGGATAGGATGTGGTTCGCTATCAGGTACTGTCTGCGCATTAAGTTTCCTATAGTCAACACATAAACGTATGTTGTTGTCCTTTTTCCGGACAATGACTAAAGGTGAAGAAAAGGGAGATGTACTAGTCTCAATAATACCTAAAGATACCATCTGCTCAAGTTCCTGAGATGTCTTACTCAGAAAATGTAGAGGTACAGAATAAGGATGAACATGAATTGGTGTATCATCGTTAAGAATAATATCGTGACTAATTACAGATGTGCAACCCGGTACATCCGTTAACACATCTGGGAATGATTGTAGAAGATCAGCAATGCGTTGATGCTGTTGCGGTGTAACCGTAGAAGAAATGGTCACATTACGCCAAGATTCAGTAGATTGGACAAAAAGTACAGATAAAGGCATCTGCACTTCAGGAAAAGAAGATTCTTCCTCCTGTATAACAGATAAATTAGAATAATGACAAGTAGATACCGTATTGTTATCTAGTTCATGAAAAATTGACTGTAAGTGTTCACTAATAGAAAATCTACAAGAAAATAAATGACCAATAAAGAAAAGAAATGATGACTGACTATACTGAGTCATCAACGATATTAGACAAAATGTGTTACAATAACCTGTTATCTGCGTGACGCAGCATTAGGTACTAATTGTAACCGTAGACAATGGTGGTTAAAGTAAGCACCATTATCCCGCTCGATGACCATTCGAGCATCTCTATTGTTACGAAATGTAACTATAGCTTCACCATACCTGTCATTGGTAGGTAACAACAACTGTACAAACATAACGTCTGCCGTGTCATTAAAGAAATTACTAAGTGCCTGCCATCTGGTACCTTGTGGCAGATTGCGCACTAACACGATGCGAGAATATGCATCCTTCCCAATGTAAGTGGGATCAGTGTCACTAACATGATAAATAGTTCTTCTATTTAATCTTTTGGATCTGGTAGTCTTTTGAGATGATGTCTCATAATGATTGACATATTTATTTGTCCTAATTTTATTAGTTAAGATCATAAGAACTCCACCATCATTACCCTTGTTCGGGACATCTTTTCTTTTCCCATTTTCAACAATTTTATTCAGATCACTGTTAATATGATCCTGTCGCCAACATCTATCTTCCGACTTGGCGGCACTCTTTCGAGAAAAGGCATATCTGCCTCGAAATGATTCTATAATCTTCCCTGGATGGGCTGGTAGTTTAGCATCATTTTTTTCCTGTAGGAGAGTCTCATCCTTCTCCTCATCGATTTCCAGAATGGTACTTAGACTGAAATTGGAGAAAACTGTGCCACATGTATTTATTTTGTTGGCCCGTAATGTAGCTGTTGCAATGACAGCGTTAGCATTGCAATAAAATTGCACATTATTTAATTCCCATTCCTCAATTTCCTGTGGAGAACAATCCTTACTACCATGGATGCGTCCCAACATCAGATGTGCAATTGGATTCTGAAGCATGCATACCTTAACTTGTCCTGAAAAGAAAGGTGTATTAACATGGACAAGAGCTGTGGGGTAGAACTCAATATTCCCACCGAACGTCATGCAACGGACATATTCCCCTGTTGCACAGATAGGATGTACCAGCGACTGCCGGACTCCAATTGTGGTGGACCCCGAATCTCTTAATACAGAAACTATTGAACCATTAACTATCCCTCTGTTAAAAATCAGAGAGCCTGTTCCATCATTGGCTGCAAGACCTACTTCTGGTGGAATCTGTCCGCAGTTTAGCACTGTCTCCTTTGCCTTCTGAAAAATAAGATTGCATTGTGGGCAACTATTCGCCACGTTATAATTTATAGCAAAACATGCAGCAGAAGACTGTATTGCATTATCGTTAGGTGGAACCTGAACACTAGGGGTTGTATCATTTGTAACTGCTGCACCAGTATTATGGTGAAAATGGGATGATCCACGAAAATGAGATCGATTACGGGAATAATTGTTAGAATTATCTCGTTGTCCCCTGTAGTAACTGTTATCTCGATGTCTCGAGCCACGATTATTACCATTCCAATTGCTGTTATTATCGTGGTTATTTGATCTATTATAATTAGTGTTCTGTTGACTGTTGTTGTAGGTTGATTGCTGTGAATAGTTCCTATTCCGTGATCTTCCTCTGTTGAATTCATTTTTATTGTTGAAATTATTATTAAGTCCTTTATGAAAATTAACATTGTAATTTCCCTTGAACCTACTTCTGTCTACACTGTGAGCTCTTGGTTTGTTATTTTTATAGTATGCCATATTGGAAGCCACAGGTAGAGGTTCCCTTATCAACGAGTTAGAAATGTTCGCATTCGGATGCGCAGTGCAGTAATTTAATGAAATTTTTTCTAACTCGTCAATGGTACCTGGCTTTCGTTCTTGCAAATATGCGAAGAACGGTGGGCTGACCGAGGATAATACCTTATCCCGGAGTAACAGATTAACTAACTTGTCATACAATTTGTTGACACCTGCCAGTTCAACCCATCTGTTAAAAGTATTGCGTATGTTTGCAATAAACCCTTCAAAGTCTTTAGGAGATTCAGGTAGGAGATTTTTAAATTTCAATCTGCAATTTTCCTCGCCCAAATGAAACCTCCGTAAAAGTAAGGATTTAATAGCATCGTAATCATTAGCTATTGTTGGGTCAGCATTTTGAGATGCCGACAATGGTTCCCCAACTAAAAATTCATTTAACTTAAATACCTATGCATCTTTAGGCAATTGATTTGATTTGCATGTCTGTTCAAATCTTGATAAAAATGAGGATAAATCATCAACATTTAAATTAAAATGGGGTAATTTAAAGTTGTAAAAACGTTTGGTTTGGTTGGATGAAGATCCATTTTGTGCGTTATCATTTTGGTTTGTAGCAACACTTTGTGCCTGAAGTCTTGCTGTTTCATTCTGAATACGTGCCAATTCCAATTCGTCTCTCCTTTTATTTTCTTCTTCTTCTCGACGTTCCTCCCTTTCATGTCTAGCAATTTCTCTTTGCCTATTTTCTTTTTCTATTTCTTTTATTTCACGATCTGCCTCTTTTCTCTCACGTTCTGCTTCTTTTCTCTCACGTTCTGCTTCTTTTTTTTTTTAAGATTGCTATCCGTTCTGCTTCTTTTCTCTCACGTTCTGCTTCTTCTTTTTTTAAGATTGCTATCCGTTCTGCTTCTTTTGCTTCATATTTAGCAAGTTCTGCTTCTGCAAACTGACGAAGTTCCTGTGATTTGTAGCCATAATCCTTTCCAATTTTAACAAAATGGTCCAACCCAAGCATCTTGAAGTTAATAGTGTATGAAATTAAAGATCTATAATAGTCAACAATAGAATCTATGTACTTATTTGTACCAGCTCAGGTATGAATACTCAGTATACCAAACTGTAATATCCTCTTAATAATAGTTGTAAGTTCAACAACTATTCAATATTTTATAATAAAATTATATGTAATCAATAATATATATCATAAATAGTTATGATATTTATTTATATAAGATGCTGTGTTTATATCCTGCACCTAATATAATTATTAAATAATTATGGGCATTATTCCTCCATGAACTATTTTATTTAATTAAAGAAATGTGAGAAGTCAACAATATAGTACTATACAAATGTACCAATTACTATGTTATATATATATATAGTTTTTTAATTCAACACCTATTCATGGCGTGAATACCAAAAAATAATTCAATAAATTATTTTAATATAAAATTTTTCTTGCAATTATAAAGTTTTGATTTTATGCCTTACTCATCATGTATAAAGTGTTTTGCTAGTTTCTGGAACCACCACTGCAAATTGTTGCAATGCTCTTGATTCATCATCAAAGTTCCCAAAAATTAATTAAATTAATTAAATATATTATTAAAATCAATTCATAGAAATATTATTATTACATAACATTAATGAAGACAATACAAATGATTAACTAAGGCTTTACAGTACAGTAGCACAATACAAAAGTGATATTTTCACAAAAATAAGTGATATTATAAAACCAAGTCTACTAACCGGAAATATAGAAGGGTGAAGGTTAACTGAAGCTAAAGAACATATTTGGCACTACGAATAATGACGTCACAGGACTCATTTGACGATCATACAATACATTTAAATAAAATTAAAGATAGCCAGATTAGAATAAACAGGATAGATTACGAACATATGACTGTAACTGAATAAAAATCAAACTAAATACGGTAAAATACAACGGTTATTTCACAGAACTAGACACCTAACATACAAGGTGAATTAATGCAGGTCCGAACGAAACAATCACCGGTAATGTCTTCGACGCGTTCTTCGCGAAATGTGATTAATTCACGGCCCTAAGGAACGATCGGAATTGAGCTTGACATTCGAAAAGCCATAAGTTCAATTCCGATTCCCAGCCTACCTCCCACTACATGTAAAAAGACGGAAACAATATTTAACATGGCTAAAAAAAAAAAAAACATGGCGTTGTCGGACAAAAAGGACGAAATATTGTAATGTTTAAAATCAGTTACTTATCTTTTTTTGGCAGTAATTCAGTACATTATCTGCTTCGCCAACAGACTCGTAAGCTTGTTTGAAATAATGAAGACGTTAGCAATTCGTTCCCTTTGCTGTTTGAGGGCTGTAAACATTTTTTTGAAGGGCATTGATTTTTGCTGGCTTTTGCAACCGTTCATACTGTTGTCAAGGGCATGACGTCACCGGTGTTTCGCATAGTAATGTCCATTTCGGGTCGAAAGGAAAAATGTTTTATTTTTGAGGTTCGCTCTTTTGAAAAGTTTCAAGACCACTATCGGCCACCAGTTGTGACGGGAGTTTGCATGGTTCCTTCATCTTATATTATTATTGAATATTAAAGTCACTCTCTTGACGTGGTTAATGTTTGTTATTGATGGTTAGCTCTGAATCGTAAGAACATCCCTTCGACGTTCTGATTGGCATATTGTACATTAGTTGATTTCTCCTGTGGGAGAGTTATCGTGCTGAGAAAAAAGTAAACATTAACAGCTGTGTAACCAAACCCGAAACGTAAGTAAGATATCAAGCCTTCTGTTCTGAGTCCACATGTATTGACGTTCATATAAACGATATCCGACATTCACAAAACTTCATTTACAGTTCAGCATATCAATAAATTCCAATTAATACAAGTAGGTATCCGTCCGTGTCAAAACAATATGTCAGATGAACATCATGGCTATGTACATGCGCTGCTATAGTCAACAGCCAGAAATGAGCGCATGAGTTCTTGACAGCTACAAATTGAATCATAATACGATTCTCCTTCCATCATTTAATTTACTTAATAATCTCATACCTTAGATTAATATTCGAACTGACCCTGAGTTCTATATTGAATTCATATATCGGCTATATACTAAGCCTCTCCTTGGAAGACCTACAAGACACGACTTCTCTGCTTGACGGATAGCGTAACAAGGGTCATGTAACCCAGTCACCAAGCGTGACCTTCCCAACGCGAATACGTCATAATCTTAGCATATATTTCGCGTTCAGTATACCGTGAAATATCGACATATTCTATTAATATTATTGACCCCTAAACATTGCGCACTGCTAAACCCCAGCAGACGCCGTCATTTAAAATAACACCGTAACAACGTGTTAGTTATGAAGATTGTAATCTCTGATAAACTTTGTAATAGTTGCTAAATAAACAAAAACTGCTTATTAAGTCCTTTTTTCGCGTGGGAGTTATGTCTAGTTTTGATAGACGCACATGTGAGAGCATCTGAAATAAATTTACGTACATTTTAAATAGTTATGCGTACTTTTCTGCATCATCATTGAATGCAGATGACGCACTTTTGTTGCGTCGATATGTTGCTACACAAATCATACCCTTGAGGCATTGTAATATATTAATCGTTGCTGAAAGACGCATTTTTTGGTGTTCTTTCTCTAATGTAAAGAGAAGACCCATATTTATTAATAATGAAGTACTGAAGAACGATGAAGTTTTATTCCTGAGAGGAATTCGTCTACATTCATAATTGTTGCCAGTTGACGGCATATTTCAAGGTCTCTTGCCTCAAAGACCCACAGCCCTATTTGTCAAGGCAGTACTTCCATTGTATCTGTCATGATCAATGGCTAGTGTGTCCCTCTGACACTAGGAGCGAGAATACATATCAAATTAATCTTCATATTCGACGAAGTTTTTCCGAATTGGCCAAGACGTTGAACATATTTTTATAATGACCGGCGTTCCCAATTAGAGGTCATATCAACGTTCATCTTAACTATGTTTGATGCCACTTCATGATTGATATATGAAATGTTCCTGCTACGCTGTCATATTGATGCCAATTCGTCTGCCTGTGATGTTGTTGTTCCTGTCTACGCACAATAACATATATCGTCAATGTTTCTACTTGGGTCCAATCTGCTTGACTTGCCAGTCGTTGCTGTACTGTTTGACATTGTCTTCATCGGCCATCCATACACCTAACGACATTCGCGTCAAAATTTAATAATTCTGTCATATGGCCAGTTAATACACAGCACCCCGACATAAATGAACTCTTTAACAGCTGGTGGCCCAGATTACGGAGAATGAAATTGTTAACCAGATTATCACGTTTCCAGCATGTCGTTTATCAAGATTCAAATGCCAAGATGTGTCAAATACGTCAATTTTTTTGAGTCAACATTGTCAACAACACAGCATTTGTTTGAAGTCTACCCAACGGTCATCCAGTTTGACCTTCAAGTGATCCAGACATGCGTACACTGTCAGGTATAACGTTGGACTGCATCACGTTTTGTCTTCAGGCTCATCTATGCAACACCCGAGACCCATCGTCGTTAGTGTCGAAAAGGCCGGGATTTTTTCTTTCTAAAAAGATAAGTGGATACTATATTGGTGTTCTGTACCACTGTTGCATGTTTGTACGTTGAGCCTTTCTTTAATATGTCCACTATTGATTTTGATGTTCTATGTTTTATGTGGGCTGGTTGGGTCCCAGATTCACCCCCGGGTCTACTTAAGTGTTCTTTAGGGACTTTTTGCAGACTTTCCACAGTGGAGGTTCCAGCACATGTTTGCTGGCAGATTTTTAGTCCACTGCGTTGGCTGTCTGTGACACCTAATTGTTTAGAAGTGATGTGCCGTTTTTATCGTTGTTATTGTAGTATTTTTTTTCTGTGCCTTGGTTTTATGATTGACTTTGTTCGTGATTGTAATTCTCAATCTTGCTGTCGTTAATTTGTATACAAAGTTTCTATTTATACCTTGTGTTGTTGCTCGTCTTGTCACTTTCCTCGCAGTATCATTGCGTTCTTTGCAAGATTTGTTTTTGTTTCTGCTTTTCTACTTGGTTGATTCTGTGAATGTTGTCATTTGTTCTTAAGTATCTTGTCTCTGTAACTATTGTTCTCATTGTCTAAATCTTGTGTTATCTACCTTATATGACTTATTACTTGAATTTTAATGCATGATTTAATGAATAATTAATAATTAGGAATTTATATACAGGTTATGTGGACAGGAACTTGTCACATGTTAAGTAAGGGATAAATTTTAACCTCTTTGAAATATATTCGACTAAGTAAGTTAAATACTTATAAAAGTAGACAAAATGTCGAATTTGGATTATTTTATCAAGCAGGGGAAAGCGCTTGGAATGGACACTGAGGAGTTAAAACAATTCGCAACTGTCGAGTATGAAAAGGCTCTACAATATGAATTGCAGAAACGTCAGATGGAAACTGACGCACAAAAAATGCAAATGGAAGAAAGGAAACTTCAGATGGAAGCCGAGACTCCAATTAGAGGCTACTGAAAATGAAAACCGGAGACTACATGAGCAAATGTTGATAGTTTTGGAACTTGAAAAACTCAAGTTAGTGAACGGAAATAATTCTCATACTGCTCCTGATAATCAGGCTTCCTCACACAAGGACAATTCTAAGTATTTCAAAATCAGGTTGCCACAATTTAAGCCACCCTCTGACGATATGCTATTTTACCTAAATAGATTCGAGGCCGTATGCGAGGCTTATAAAATTGATAAGTCGGAATACTGTGTACGACTGAAGGAATTGCTTTCAGATGAAGGGACCCAAAGATGCAGCAATAGAGAATGCAGTCAGCGACCCATAGCTTGACTGCTTGCGTCAGGGTCAGCGAACCAGAGCTGACCAAGACCCTACTTCACCTCCACGTGGTGGTCCTGGAAACAGGCTGCATCACTGCAGTATGGCTGAGAGAGTAGGGATCGAAGAGGGAAGGCAAACCCGGTCCCAAAAAAATGCCGTGCTGAAGTCGGATGTGTCAGCCGAAAGGCGCAGATATCGCAGCTCCGGTGTAAACACACACAATGCAACTAACGTCCTTTTCAGGGCAAACGAGGAAGAAGAAAGAAGAAGAAGATGAAGCAATGACGACCGTTAATATGTTGCAAGAACCTGACAAAAATAACTACGTTGCTGTCAGAGCTGTTCTACTTAGGAAATACCAACTTGATGAGGACGGATATCATCTCCATTTCAAATCTTTATTGCCGGAGACTGGAAAGGATTTCACTGAGTTATAGCAAATATGCGCCTCACATTTAATAGGTGGATTGAGCTCTCGAAGATTGAACACACCTATGAAGCCCTCGTCGACTTGATGTTTCACAATAATCATGACTTCAGTCAATGCATCATTTCTTTCTTTTCTACATGAGCGGAAGCCCACACACTTAAATGATATGGAGCAATTTTGTCGACAATATGTCACTGCACATCCGAATATGACTATCAGCCATTCTCAAGTCAGAGAAGGTTCACCTGTGGCTTTTGCCATGCCATACAATATTTTTTGCCGTAGATCACATAGTATTGATCGCATATTTGGTAAGGGAGATTACAAGAATTTTAACTTTTACAAAGGGAAACCATCACATGGTAATTCTCCAGCACAGCAAAACTGAAGGCAATCTAATATGCCACCAGATTTTAATAGAAATAATTCAGGAAATTTTAGAAGAGATAATCGCAACAGTGATTGGCAATCACGATCTAATTTTTCTCAAAACCAACAAAATTCTTCAAACAGATATTTTGGTCAGAGGGAAAATAATTACCACAGTAATTCCCATTGGGGTTCAAATCAAAATAATGGTCTCAATAGAGAAAATAACAATAATCACTTCAGGAATAATAGTCAAAATTGATTCAGATATAGAAAGATCTTCAAACGATAGGTCGCATCGCCATGCTAACTCAGCTCAGCATGATCCTCAAACAAACTTAAATCAAGGTGACGGTAATAATGTTCATAATGCATCCTCATGTTCTCTTGATTTTGAGCAGGCATCTCGTTGTCCTGAGTGCACAACGTTATTTCAGCCTAAGGCAATTACAACTTTGAGTTGCGGTCATCCCTTGCCTACTCTTCCTGCCATGTCTGCCCATGATTGAACTGGCTCTCTTGCATTGCACAGGGGACTTGTGAACAATATTCCCATGTCAGTACTTTTTGATTCAGGTTGTTCTATTGTGGGAATTAGGCAATCCTTGGTTCACCAGTCATGTGCAACAGGTAAAAGAGTAAAGTGTATCACATTTGGTGGGACAGTTGAAACATTTCCAACTACCATCGTTCACATTACCACACCAATTTTTACAGGTAATATACACGTCTGTATGCTTCCAGCATCAATAGCCAATCTTAGTTGGATTGATACATGGTATAAAGGTGTATACTCCACATAACCTTACTGCCACCATCTTAACGACTATGCCGAAAGTTAATCCCCAGTTACATTCTGGTAATGTGATATGTTCTGCTAATGTCGTGGGATCTTGCAGTAATAATGATACTATTATTCGTTACACCAATTTTAGTGCTTCTTTGAGCCCATTACGACATACTTCAGGTCATCATTGCTCAAATTATAAGTCTTCTTTGTGTACTATTATAGAAGGAGATTCCTATGTTGTGTCTGACACACACGCTAACTTTGTCACCACAACTGAATCTATATTCAGTCACATTGGTTGCAATTTCTTTAATGCAATGACTTGTGATTTCTTTACCACATGTTCGGACTTATTTATCCGTGCATTTGTGTTTCTTGTAGGATTATTTACTTTTCTTTCTGGGCTGGTTAGCTCAGTATTAGCCTGGTCATCTGCTTTTTATCGCACTCACTGCTGTCCTTTTGGAATTCGACGCGAGTCCAGATTCACACATGTCTGGTTTTGCATCTTTATTATATTTCTCATGTTTTTTCATTACTCAGTACACAGGCTATGACTTCAATTCAAGCTTTTATGGTTATGTTGTTGTCACCTAATTTTTCTTTCTATTCCATGAAGACTGAGATAGTCAGTCATCCTTACACTTTTATCAATTTTCCTTTTGACGTCGGTATCATTTGTATACTTATGACTTCTTTGTACTTCATTGCGCACACTCATGTTGTTTCATGCTTTTTCTTGTACTTGTTTTTCATGCACACATAGCCCTTTGCATGACCTACTTCTTATGCTATTATTTTATTCGGACAATCTTGTCACCCTATGTTGTTACTCGTGTCATTTACTTATTGACTACTTTCAAAGCCACCTTTTCTCTTTTATTAAAGAAATGGTCAATTATCATGACACAGTGGTCAAAGATGTACCAGACCACTTGTGGTAAGATAAATTTCATATCTTCCTTTACAAATATCATACAATTGCCAAAAAGAAATTTTCGTTTCCTTATTCGCAGGAACGTGTTCTCGATGGGTATCGGAGCTGTGCAAGTGCATCACTCCTATCGCCAATGGATTGAAACTGCACGCCTCAACTTATCGATAGGCATCACTTTGTTAACCATCGTCTGTTCCCCCTGCCTATTTAATTTATACACCGAAAAAATTTTCACAGATACAGGAAATACCAGGACTGAACATCAGTGGAAGGTCAATAAACAATCTTAGATATGCAGATGATACCGTGTTGTTAGCTGAAAGCGAACAGGAGTTACAAGAACTAGTGAAGCAAGTGAACAGTATAAGTCATGAACATGGACTCGACATTAATATTGAGAAAACAAAAACTATGATAATTAGCAAAATAGACGATAAACCCACATTAAAGATAAGCGTAAATAGGAAAATCCTGGAACAAGTCAAGACTATGTTTATCTTGGTCATATAATAACAGAAGATGGCAGATGTGAAACAGAAATCAAGAAGAGAATAGGAATGGCCAAAGCTACATTCAACAACATGAAACATATACTGACATCCAAACAGTTATCTCACAAATTAAAACTGAGAATCATAAAGTGTTATATATATTCTGCATTTCTGTATGGTGCAGAAACATGGACGATGAATAAGCATTTGGAAGAAAGAATTGAGGCTCTTGAAATGTGGATATATAGAAGAATGGGGTGTATCTCATGGAAAGAGATGAAAACAAATAGGGAGGTCCTAGAAAATCTAGGTATGAAAAGAGAACTAATGAGGGAGGTCAAAGTTTGGCAGCTAAAATACTTTGGCCACATAAAAAGGCATAACACCTTGCAGAAGACCATAATAGAAGGGAGAGTTGAAGGCAAACGTGCAAGGGGAAAACAGCGCTATAAGTGGGAAGATAACATCAAGAGATGGACAGGAAAGAGTCTATCAGAGTGCACCACCAAGACAAGAGACAGAAGACGTTGGAGATCCATTACAGCCAACCTTCGTTGTGGAGTTGGCAACTGATGATGATGTTCAGTACTACGCTTTCTGTTTGACTCGCATTTTGTTATTGCGTCTCAACTGCAAACGATTATTGGACTTCAGAGTGCAAAGCTTCTCTTCCCTACACATTCTCTTGAATTATATATATATTTTTTTTATATTACAATATTCTGTATTAATGCTGTAAATTCTATTCTTTTGATCACTTGTTTTACACACAGAAAACACGTGTGATTTATTATCACTTTCTTTTCACTATGGCTTCCAAATGTGACAAATACCTAGTGGTCAAAACATTGGCCATTATTTTGTACTTACTATAGAAATAACTTTACAATATGAGAAATACAAATAACAATGGATACAAAATAATGTGTATAAAGTGTGTGTAGTAATATAATGTTGTATGGAAAGCCCTTTAACTACAGAGAAAGACAGACAGACAAAGAGAATATCTCTAGACTTGTTATAATGCCTAGGCACACAATAATGCATTACTAACACTTCCATCAATAAAGAACACAAGCCAGCTTCACAATGTATAATCTCACTTCTACAAGTACAATACCATGAATGGAGTAACAAGTCATATAGTGTAAATCTTCCACAAAAGACAAGCAGTCTTCAACTTAATTTTGGCTGCAAAAGGGCTAGAGGCTCAGCAGCCCTAGTTAAACAACAACAGAAGCAAACATGCCTCTTTATCAAAATGACTAACAAAAACTACATGACATAACTTGCCACGAAGGACAAAACTTACTGATTATAAGTGAATATACTCAGCATCAAGTTGAACAATTGACAGCCATGGGTTGGGTGAAACAGCAATCATCTCTCTCTGACCTCCAAAAATGCCAGTCTCATCTCTCTGTATACCTCAAATCCTAATACACAAGACTCTTCATTCATGCTATCAATCCTCAAGCAGCTTTTATCATCACATGAGTTTCTTCATATCATGAGTTCTTACTTTTCCTCATAACAATTAACATTGCTTCATGCCAAAACAACCCATCCCACATATCAACATGTAGCTAAGGGAGCCGCGCTGGTGTAATGGCTACGGCATTGTACTGGCGACCAAGTGTTCATGGTTCAAACCCGGGCGTCGGCGTTTGAAGAAATGTTTACGGCCGGAAATTTGACTGAATAACCTGAACGGCTCCTGTGATAAACCCTCTGTGGATGGGAAGGAGCAAAGCTCCTGACCGGGTTGGAAGGAAAGTCCTCATGTTCCCCAGCCTCGCAATGACATGTCATTGGGCTGAAGGGCTGAAAGCCCAAGTGCCGCTGGTTAAAAGAAAAAAAAAAACATACCTAAAGAAGATAGTTTAATGTGGGATATCTCTGAAATCAAGTGACAAAATACATATTTACAGTTACAATATCCAAAACATATCAAGGACTCCAACAGCTAGAAGATGTAGCTAATACAGAAGACCACTGGCAACAGATATATACTATATGGAATGAGACATGCAGAAGTACTTGGGGAAAAGAAAATGCCATCACAACACATAGATAACAACAGAAACCATAAGCAACATAAAGGGCAGAACAAAAATCAAGAAAACAAAATTAAACAAGCAAAATCAGAAGTTCATATATTCCCGTACGTTGTATGGGATTCCCATACAGGTTGACAGTCATGCAATTGCTTTGATAAATTCAGCACTGTGCTTCATTTCTGATATATCCCATGAAGACTCCCTAAAATAGAAGCACCTTATTTCTATTTACAACTCTGCCAAGAGTAATCTTAAGTGAACTTAGATACCTTTATAGACTCAGTTTATACTCTAATTTTCTCATTATTGGATTAAATGGTTATGGTTTCCAGATGTCGCCCAAATCATGTTAGAAAACTAACACTTAATGTGTCTCATAAGTTGGCTTAAAGTAGCCTAAAGTCACCCTGAGAAAAACTTTCAACTTTCAGAATATTTCAATTTTCGTGTGTTCGGATAAAAGGATATGGACCTGTACAAAGATAAGATACACTCCTTTTCAGAGTTTTTGTCGTCTGTCCTAACAAATTTCAAGTCAAGCTGAGTCATTAATAAAAACTTTTGAGTTGAGTCATTGTGGTGACTTAGGGACATTTTAAGTCAAAAAAGAAAAAAATATTAAAATATGGATTAGTAAATTTTCTGATAATTAATAATCTCCTGAATCTAAATATTTCAACGTCATTGGTCAGACAACATTCTATGTATATGTATTATGACTATAAACATTAAAATTTGTTAAGAAATTGTACTTTTCCCATAAAGAAAACTATGAATTTCTCAGAACAGTGTTTTATGCTACCGGTACTAATTTTTCTGACATCTTATTTATTCATCAATAAATATGAGATTTGGCACAGACACTTACCATTGAATGTTCAAACGTTTCATCATCATCATAACCCTCCACTCCCAAAGGAGCATAGGCCTTCAACAAACACATGCCAAGTCCTCCTGTCACGTGCCATCATCTCAAGTTCTTTCCATGTTCTCCTCATCCTTTTCACCTCTGTTTCCAACTCTCTTCTCCATGTACTTCTTGGTCTTCCTCTGCCTCTCTTGCCCTGGGGGTTCCAGAACAAGGACTGCCTTGTAATGCTATCAACAGGTTTCCTCAGTGTGTGTCCTATCCATCGCCATCGTCTTCTTCTCATTTCTTGTTCCACTGGCACTTGTCTAGTTCTTGTCATCAGTTCCACGTTGGTAACCTTGTCATACCATTTTAATCCCTCTATTGGGAGCCGCGCTGGTGTAATGGCTTCGGCGTTGTACTGGCGACCAGGTGTTCATGGTTCAAACCCGGGCGTCGGCGTTTGAAGAAATGTTTACGACCGGAAATTTGACTGAATAGCCTGAACGGCTCCTGTGATAAACCCTCTGTGGATGGGAAGGAGCGAAGCTCCTGACCGGGTTGGAAGGAAAGTCCTCAGGTTCCCCAGCCTCGCAATGACATGTCATTGGGCCGAAGGGCTGAAAGCCCAAGTGCCGCTGGATAAGAAAAAAAAAAAAAAAATCCCTCTATTCTACGCAAGCACCCATTTATGAAAGTCTGTAGCTTTTTGATTGTTGTCTTTGTTGTTCTCCATGTCTCTGAGCCATACAATAGGACTGACTTCACATTTGAGTTGAAGATTCTTATTTTCGTGTTGGATCCTATTTCTCTTGATCTCCATATATTTCCCAATGTAATGAAAGCTCCTCTTGCCTTTTGTATTCTTATTTTGATATCGCTGTCTGTCCCTCCAACTTTGTCTATATTACTGCCAAGATATGTGTATGATTCTACATCTTGTATTGGTGTTTCTTCAAGTTCAACCCTGTTATCATTACCTGCATTTATTCGCATTATTTTTGTCTTTTCCCTGTGTATTTTCAGACCCAATTGCTGTGACCTCTCATCGAGTGTTTTCAATTTGTCCTGCATCTGATTACGGCTATGGGACAGAAGAGCCAAGTCATCAGCAAAATCCAGATCATCCAACTGCTTAGTCAGAGTCCACTGGATTCCATTTCTGTTGTGTGTTGCCGATGATCTCATAACCCAATCTATTGCCAGCAAGAAAAGAAATGGAGACAAGAGGCATCCCTGTCGCACTCCTGTTCTTATCCCAAACGGTTCTGTAAGCTGTCCTTCGTGAAGAACTCTGCATGTCATGTCTTCATATGTTTTCTTTATTAAATTAATGATCTTCAGGGGAACTCCATAATGCCTCAACAATTTCCAAAGTGATTCTCTGTCTACACTGTCAAATGCCTTTTCGTAGTCCACAAATCCGATGTATAGTGGTGAATTCCATTCCAGACTTTGTTCAACTATTATTCTCAAAGTGGCTATCTGGTCTGTACATGATCTGTTTTGTCGAAAACCTGCTTGTTCATCTCTCAGTTTCTTGTCTATGGACTCTTTTAATCTCTCAAGGATAATCCTGTTTAATACTTTTCCTGGCACTGATAGTAACATTATTCCTCTATAATTTGTGCACTCTTGTAAATTTCCCTTCTTAGGCAACTTAACCAGATATCCTTCCTTCCATTCTGCTGGTATCTCTTCCTTTTCCCAGACTTTACCAAGTAATTTATATAACATCTCTGTAGCAGTGTCGATATCTGCTTTGATGGCCTCTGCTGGAATGCCATCAGGTCCAGACGCTTTTCCATCTCTTAGAAGCTTTATGGCTTTCTTTATTTCTTCCTTCGTTGGTCTTTCACCGTTAATTTGTAGCTCTTCTTCTGCTGGCTGGATGTCCGGCGGGTTTTGTGGAGCTGGTCTATTGAGAAGGTCCCCAAAATATTCTGTCCACCTCTTCATTTGCTCTTGTATATTGCTGAGCAGTTTCCCATTCTTGTCTTTTATGAGGCAACTTGTTTGCTTGTATTTCCCTGTTAGCTTCTTTGTGCTGCTATACAGTTCTCTCATATTTCCTTTGGATGCAGCATCTTCCGCCTCTTTTGCCAACTCCTCAATATACTTCCTCTTGTCTCTTTTGATAACTCTTTTTACTTCTTTGTTTGCTTCTGTGTACACTTCTTGAGCCTTGGCTTTGGAACTTCTGGTTTTTCTTGTGTTTAACTCTGCTTTCTTGTTTTTTCTGTCTTTTATCTTATTGATGGTTTCTGTTGTTATCCATGCTTTTTGTTGTCTTTCCTTTTTCCCCAGTATTTCTTCACATGTCTCCTTCCATACAGTTTTGACCTGCTGCCAATAGTCTTCTGTATTCTCTACATCTTCCAGCTGTTGGAGCACTTGGAATTTGTTGGATACTGTGACCGCAAATTTGTCTGTTGCTTCTTGATTTCTTAGCTGTCCTATATTATACTGTTGTCTATAATTTTGCATTGTTGCATATCTCTTGAGTTTCATTTTTACTTTGGCTATCAGAAGATGGTGATCTGATGCCACATCTGCTCCTCTATATACCTTTACATCCTGCAATGATGATCTAAACTTCTTGTTTATGCATATATCATCAATCTGATTTTCTGTTCTATGGTCTGGTGATATCCATGTTGCCTTGTGTATTCTCTTATGTGGAAACATGCTTCCTCCTATAGCCAGTTGATTTGAAGCACAGAAGTTTGTGAATAGTTCTCCATTTTCATTCATTACTCCTAGCCCATGTTTTCCCATGACTTCTTCAAATCCGGTGTTGACTGTGCCTATCTTTGCATTCATATCACCCATCAAAATTGTGATGTCTCTTCTTTTTACTTTATCCATAATTTCCTGTAGTTTAGTATAAAATGCTTCTTTCACAGACTCTTCTTTGTCATTAGTTGGTGCATAACATTGGATGACATTTACATGAATTTTCTTTTTAGCTGTTTTGAAAGTGGCTGTTATTATTCTGGGTCCAACAGCTTCCCATTCAATGAGTGCTTTCTGTGCTTCTTTAGATAACATAAGAGCTACCCCTTCACTGTGGTGTGAACTTTCGTCTTCATGTCCTGAGGACAGCACCAATTCACCTGTGATGAGTTTCTTCCTGTCTACCCCCTTCCACTTTGTTTCACACATTCCCAGAACCTCGATTTTGTATTCCCTCATTTCTGCTGCTACTTGCGCCACTTTCCCTTGTTCGTTTAATGTCCGAACATTCCAGGTGCCAAATCTGGAAGTTCTCCTAGAAGAAAGAAGGTTAGTCAGCAACACAGACTTCTTTCGTTTTCTGTGTTGCATCATACGCCTCCCCACGAGAGGACCTTCCCCTGTCTTGGATGGCTGTGTTTTATTTTCTTTATTTGACTTGTCCATATTTGTTGAAGGTTTTTGTGGTTTAAATTTTTTTACAGGATGGGGTAACCGGCCCCATGCCCAACCCTCCTTAGTCGCTTTCTACGACATGCTTGGCAGGGGACAGGGTTACTATTCTTTGCTCCCCTTTCGGGCCCCGGTAACACACGGGTGTCAAACGTTTGTCAGATCTAATATTTGATATAGTATCAACATTTCGATTTACTCCAAATAATACTATACAGTTTTGAAAAATTGAATTACCATTTTAAGATGCTAGTTTTAAAAGTTCCGTAACTCAGAATCTAATCAAGTTATCAAAAATCTAATCTGAAAATTGTTTTATAACAAAAAGGTGAGTTTCAGTTTCACCTTTTGAGCTCATAACTTAAAAAATAAAAACTGAAATATAGGATTAAATTTCAGTGTGTTCATTTTCTTAGCAGCCAATATTATTATACCATCAAATGCTCTGGTATGCACACAATTACTGTTGTAAGTTAACTTTGTGCATGTTAATTAAAAAAAACTGCAATTCTTTGTGTAATGGTATTTCACTGTAGCTCCTCCCATTATGTCTGGTTCGAGTTTGAATCAATCTAGTATAAAATGCATCTTTCACCAACTCTTCTTTGTCATTAGTTGGTGCATAACATTAGATGACATTTACATGTATTTTATTTTTAGCTGTTTTAAAAGTGGCTGTTATTATTCTGGGTCCAACAGCTTCCCATTGAATGAGTGCTTTCTGTGCTTCTTTAGAAAACATAAGAGCTACCCCTTCACTGTGGTGTGAACTTTCATCTTCATGTCCTGAGGACAGCACCAATTCACCTGTGATGAGTTTCTTCCTGTCTACCCCCTTCCACTTTGTTTCACACATTCCCAGAACCTCGATTTTATATTCCCTCATTTCTGCTGCTACTTGTGCCACTTTGCCTTGTTTGTTTAATGTCTGAACATTCCAGGTGCCAAATCTGGAAGTTCTCCTAGAAGAAAGAAGGTTAGTCAGTAACACAGACTCCTTTTGGCTTTCTCTGTGTTGCATCATACGCCTCTCTGCAAGAGGACCCTCTCCTGTCTTGGATGGCTGTGTTTTATTTTCCTTATTTGACTTGTCCATATTTGTTGAAGTTTTTTGTGGTTTAAACTTTTTACAGGATGGGGTAACCAGCCAAATGCCCAACCCTCCTTAGTCGCTTTCTACGACATGCATGGAAGGGAACAGTGTAACTATTCTTTGCTCCCCTTTCGGGCCCCGGTAACACACGGGTGAAGCTGACCATTGCTTTCTTTGAAAATATTCAAGTTAATGTCCGAGAGTATACGAAGAAGAAGAAACTGATACAGTGTGTCTGATTACTAGTGAAATATATGATGAGTTTGTATAGATATTCATGTGAGCCTGCGGCAAATATGTAGTGAACACAGGTTGCATGACTGAGAGAATAGTGAGATGTATGAGTTAGTTTTTTGATGAATGTCTTACAGGATGATTCATGTTTGAAGACCGTCAAATACGTTTTGAAAGCACAGTGCTGACTCATGCTATGATGCTTATTTTGGCCACATAAAAAAACAAAACACCTTGCTTAAGGCCATAATGGAAGGAACAGTTAAAGGTAAATATGCAATAGGAAGACAGCGCTAAAAGTGGGAAGATAACATCAAGAGATGAAGAGAAAAGAGTATCAGAAGGTGTTGGAGATCCATTGCAGCAAAAAATTCAATGTGAAGGTGACAGCTGATGATGAAGGCCCAGGTGAAATATTTAGATGCAAAGAATAATGCCACCTTGTATGTTATTGATGTATGTGCACCTGGGTTAGCCTCCATTGTAAATTGATGACATAGGGCCTAGTTGTTGAATAGAGATGCTAGGACTCTTTCTGTGCAATCCTAGCAAAATTCATCTATCTGAAAAGAACATTAATTTCTAAGTGATCGGACTAGTAGTGTCAGTGAGCGAGGTGCCTATGCCACACTGAATTTAGTTTAGTGTTCTGGCCTAGGTGTCTCATATCCTTGAAAATCAATTCTTGGACTTTGAAATCCTTTGAAAAATTTTCTACAAGCCTTGATCATCACTATTATAGTCTAAAGGACCACAAGATGTGACACATCTAACATCTGTTTCACCATGTAATTAATGTATTATGACACTAGAATGGTATTTAACACAGCTTTTAAATTATCACTCACATTTCCTCCACACAAAGAACAGCGTGAGAAAATAGTAGTATGTTTTATATCAAACTATTTCCAGTGTTAATTAATTCGCCATTTGTCATTTTAAAAAGATCTAGGTTTTCTGCCATTCCAAAACATGTTGAGTTGAAGTCATGAGCTCCAATATCTCGAGCTTGGCTTGCATTTAAAAGATCGTCACATCTGGTCCCAAGGAATTGCCATGTCCTACACAGAGCCACTTCAAAGCTCTTCTGTCTATCATGGGTACACAGTGAGATCCTCCTGCATGTCTCCAACTAGTAAAAGCCAGAGTATGTCCGGGTGGGACTGAAGTGGCTCCTCCAAGCATAGTCTGCAATGCTGTGTTCTCAACATGTTTCACCACAAGGGGAATCCTTGAAAGTGTGTGGATGATTTCAAGAGTCAATGAGGGTGTAATTAGCCTCAAAGACAGAGGTTCACTTCCACATCTGTACACTTTTGCATAATGCCTAGCTGGTGGTCATATAAGGATGACTCCAGATATGATTCCATGCATAATTTATTAATATATTTTGTGCGTAAGGTTATTGGACGTTTGTAAGATTTGTATTGGTCCAGCATACAGGTTTTCATCTCAAGAGGTTGACAGGTATGTTTCTGATGTCCAGGACTGTTTTATTAAATTATTATGAGACTGTTTTGCTGAGCTTTTAACAAGTCTTGACCAGTGTTGAGTATACTGAACCCATGTTATATAACCCTCAGGATAACTGTCACAATTCGTTTTGTGACAATGAAGCTTCTCTCCAGTAGCACTCTTTTATGTGCACAACAAATATCACAACTGTAAGGCTTCTCTCCATTATGTATTTTGTCATGTGCTTTCAGGCTGGTAGCATGAGTGAAAGATATACTACAAACATCACACTGGTATGGTTTCTCTCCAGAGTGTATTCTATTATGTTTATTAAGGGTGTTGGAATAAGAATAATATTTACTGCAAACATTACATTTGTAAGGCTTCTCTCCAGTATGTTTGATTTTATGTGTTTTATGCTGTCACAATGAGTAAAATATTCACTTCAAACATCACATTTGTAAGGCTTCTCTCCAGTATGTATTCTTTTGTGTGTTTCCAGTTTGTCAGCACAAGCAAAAAATCTACCCCAAATATCACATTTGTAAGGCTTCTCTCTGGTATGTTTTCTTTTATGTGTTTTTCAGCTGTTACAATAAGCAAATGATGTACTACATACATCACATTTGTAAGGCTTCTTTCCTGTACGTATTCTTTTGTGATGTACTCTTTTGTGTCTTATAAATTGGTTACAAAAAGTAAAAGATGCACCACAAGCTTCACATTTGTAAGGTTTTTCTCCAGTATGTGTTCTTTTGTGACTTGACAGATGACTAGAAACAACAAAAGATGCACTACAAACATCACATTTGTAAGGCCTCTCTCCAGTATGTATTCTTTTATGTACTTTCAGGTAATAAGCTTGAGCAAAAGATGCACTACAAACATTGCATTTGTAAGGCTTCTCTCCAGTATGTACTTTTTTGTGTCTTTTCAATTTGTTAGGATGAGGAAAAGATGCACTACAAACATCGCACGTGTAAGGCCTTTCCCCAGTATATATTCTTGTATGTGCTTTCAGGCTGTCATAATGAGCAAAAGATACATCATAAACATTACATTTGTATGGCTTTTTTCCTGGATGTTCTCTTTTGTGTTTATTCAGACCACAAGCTGTTAAGCTTCTTTCCACTAAGCATTTTCTTTGAATTTTTAATTTGTGTATTACTTTGTAATGCATCATTTGTATCAGTCTTACGTGGCTGATCATTATTTCCAGACAAGGAAAACACTTTATCTGACTCTTCACTATGTACTTTTTTTTACTGCATAATTTGTTAGCATGACAAACATTCATAGCCCACAAACTTCTGCTGTCTTTTCTTGATGGCTTTCCCCAAATTCACAGATATTTCATATTCAGTTTATTCTTGCCTCAGTGATGTGTTCTTGTGTTACATGCAGCACGAAGTTACCATTTTCTTGACTTCCATTACAATTATTTTATTACTTTTGTCTCCCAGTAAAGCATCTGACAGTCCATCTTGTTTCCCAGTTTCAGAGTATTTGTCATCACAAATTATTTTCTTCTCAATTTGGAAATATTCTTGTCTGGAGCTGGGAAGCTGACCATGAAAGCTGATATTTAAATCTGAAAATGGTGAGTTAAGAAAAGTGATAAACATGTGCACTGAAAAACATTTGAAAAGTATTTTGTTATGTCAGTCTAAACCCCCCAGGTTTTCCTGAGAAATGACCTGGTCACTGGAAATATAAATTTCATTACATTCACTAACAATCATGACCTTCTTTAATTTTATCACAAATTGCTAGTAAGTCATTTGTGTAAACCCCACTAACAAAGAGACAATTCATGTAAATCTCTACACATAATGTCCAGATAAGAACAGAAATGTTAAAAACATATTTTAAAAAAATTAAATCAAATTTCATCAGTGCAATCAACCAATCAATGTCCTTAACTTGAAATTTACAAACTGCAATGTTCATACACAACTGACAAGGTCTCTTAGATATGCTATCATTGGACTGATTTATTCAGTCTCCCCAGGTGAGTACAGTATCTTATATTTCCTGCTGACTTTCTTCTCTATATGATTATACATTCTACATATTTTCTCAAATAAATAAATGAGGTAAACATAAATAGGTAATATAATATAAAAATAGGACACTCTAAACACAGCATTACAAGAGGTGAGAGTTTATAAGGGTTAAAAATCTATCATACTGTTACCTTTTGTTATTTCACATAAGCCAGATTGGTCTTCCTTGTCATTTTCTGGCAGTTTTCTATCCACGTTGTCAACTACTAGGCAATGAGTGTTTTGGTCTTTAGTGCACTCATGACCATGATAAGCCTGACAAACAATGTGGACAAGTTAAAAAGTTCATGTCATTTCATAATAAAATAATTTTCTTTGTTGTAGAAACTGGAAGAAGATACCAGTTGTTCACTTTAGTAACATATCTGTACAAACAACTTAGGATTAATAGTTAAACAAATAAGACCAGATATCTCAGAACAAGCACTGCCTTGTGATTCTATCTGATAACATCTTCAATGAATGTCCTTCTACCTCCACTATCTGTTCCTTCTACCTCCAATATCTGTTCCTTCTACCTCCAATATCTGTTCCTTCTACCTCCACTATCTGTTCCTTCTACCTCCACTATCTGTTCCTTCTACCTCCAATATCTGTTCCTTCTACCTCCAATATCTGTTCATTCTACCTCCAATATCTGTTCCACACATTTTTATTTCATGAGGTTTTTTTCCCTATTAGTCCTTCTATTCCTCTCCTAATGTGTCTTCACCTTGTCATGACAGGAGAGCTTGTATGCCCACTTGACCAATGAACAGAACTGTACTGGCAGTAATAACAGTACCAGTAAGATTTTCCAAGCCAGAAAGACAGAATAAATGGACTAATCATCACTCCCCAAGTAGCATGGGCTTTTAACAAACTTATGCCAAGTTCTTCTTCATGCCCTTCATGTCAGTCTCCAGTTCTCTTCTCCAAGTGTTCCTTGGTCTTTCTCTACCTCTCTTCCTCTGGGGATTCCAGAACAATGAGTGCCTGGTAATGCTATCAACAGGTTTCCTCAGCATCTTCTTCTCATCTCTTGTTTCACTGGCACTTGTCTGGATCTTGTCATCAGTTCCACATTAGTGATCTTGTTATACCACTTCAATCCTTCTGTTCTATGCAAGCACCTATTTATGAAAGTCTGTAGCTTTTTGGTAATTGTTTTTGTTGTTATCCATGTTTCAGAGTCATACCATAGGACTGACTTTACGTTTTAATTGAAAGTTCTGATTTTTGTGTTGGACTTGATTTCTTTTGATCTCCATATATTTCCCAATGCACCCATTTTATCATTATTTTGATATCCCTGTCTGTCCCTCAAACAGTGTATCTATACTGCGGCCAAAGTATATGAATGATTCTACATCATGTAATGTCCAACAGTATCTATACTGCTGCCAAAGTATATGAATGATTCTACATCATGTAATGTCCAACAGTATCTATACTGCTGCCAAAGTATATGAATGATTCTACATCATGTAATGTCCAACAGTATCTATACTGCTGCCAAAGTATATGAATGATTCTACATCATGTAATGTCCAACAGTATCTATACTGCTGCCAAAGTATATGAATGATTCTACATCATGTAATGTCCAACAGTATCTATACTGCTGCCAAAGTATATGAATGATTCTACATCATGTAATGTCCAACACAGTATCCATACTGCTGCCAAAGTATATGAATGATTCTACATCATGTTGTGGTGTTTCTTCAAGTGCAATACTGTTATTGTTTCCTGCATTTATTCTCATTATCTTTGTTTACTCCGTTTATTTTTAGACCCACTTGCTATGATTGCTCATCAAGTATTTGCATTTTGTCTTGCATCTGATTACAGTTGTTGTTGTTTAACTGGAGCCGCTGAGCTTCTTGTTCTTTTGCAGCCAATACCAAGTTGAAGACTCTTTGGTATTATCTACACTGTAGATCCAATGGGGCTCTCCAGATATGCAGAGCTGAAATACTGTGCTCTAGCTCTGGGCTCTCCTAAGAAATTGTCATGTCCTAAACAGAGCCACTTCTCAGCTTCCCCATGCCTTTCATGGGCATGCAGCCAACCAGATAAAAAAGCCAAAGTTACATTGGGGACTCAATTGACTCCTGCAAGCTTAGTGTGCAATGCTGAGTTCTCAACATGTTTCACCACAGAGGGAATCCCTGGAAGTGTGAAGATGATTTCAAAAGTCAACGTGGGTGTAATTAGCCTCAGAGACAGGTTCACTTCCACATTTATATACTGCAGCTTTCTGTTTGTCATATAAGGATGACTCCAGATATACCTTCATGCATTCTGACTATAGTTACACTGACTAACAAAAAAAAACTTTTTTTTTCTTTCTCTAACATTTCTATATTTTTCTGGTCAATTTTAATGCGCTGTTTTTAAATCTGCAAACCGTTTTTCTCTATCAGGTCAGGATCTCTAGAAATACGCAATTGAAGTTTTTTAACAACGCATACAGTATTACAACATCATTCGTACAAGAAGTATAACAGTTATGTAGGCTTGAATTTCTTTGCAGTCGACTTTCGTCGGTGAATGGCATGTGGTACATCGCGATGAAGCATCCAACAATAATCGGCAAGCATGGTCACACTCCACCGTCCTTGATAACGTGACTCCATTACGGCGATATCTTGATGGAATCGTTCTCCATGTTCATCGCTGACTTCGCCAAGGTTGTCAGGGAAATGGATTTTGAGGGACATCTTACAGCCCATAATTCTGTATGCATCTATGCACTGCTTAACAATATGCAACATAGTCGACAGATTTGTGATTTTCCAGAAAGTTATCGACGATCGATTTGAATGCCATCCATGCGCGAAGTTCACTACCATGTAACAAGTTCTCGAATTGTTTGTCTGCAATAACTTTCCTAATCTGAGGTCCTACAAAGATACCTTCCTTTATCTTTGCATCGCTAACTTGCGGAAACTTTTCTCGAAGATAAGTGAAAGCTTTGCTCGTTTTATCTAACGCTTTTACAAAATTCTTCATGAGCCCCCAACTTTATATGTAACAGTGGTAAAATGAAGCTGTCTTTGTTAACTAATGGCTCGCGTATTACATTTTTATGCCCGAGCTGCATACGATCCTGGATAGGCCACACCTTTCTTGCATAATGTTCCTGTCTGTTGCGGCTGTCCCATTCACATCGGAAGCAACAAAAATTTAGTATACCCAGTCTGCATGCCCGTGAGAATTGCAATGACCTTTAGGTCTCCACAAATCCGCCATTGGTAGTCATTGTACTTTATTTTTTCCAAACGTATAGCCATATTGTCATAAGTTTCTTTCATATGAACAGAGTAGGCGACTGGAATTGATGAAAAAAAATTTCTGTTATGCAATAACACGGCTTTTAGACTAGTCTTGGAAGAATCGATGAAAAATCGCCATTCGTTGACTATGTGCTCATGACCGTTTACATCTTTGCAATAGCAAATGTCATCATCCATCTCAAAGTATTGAACAAGTTCTCTGTGTTTATGACGAAATTTAGATATCGGAGTATTGGGCGCTAAAAGATTCCATTCTTTGAGTCGCGAACCGAGTAATTCCGCTTGTCCTTTGGTAAGAGCGAGATCACGTATTAGATCTGAAAGTTCTGAATGGTTAATTAAGTGAACACCATCATTCACCGGTATATAATCTGAGTCAGAATTAGTTTCTAAAGCAGGTAAACTATCACTTTCTGATGGTTCATTTACGTCCAACGGATATTGTTTTGGTGGTACTTGGATCAGACACGTGATTGGATCATGAGGCACTTGTTTCGAAACCGATTCAATATTTGGATAAACCACAGACTTTCTAGTTTCAAAAGTGAAACCATGGATATTTGTCAAGCAGAAGTAACAATCAGTAGTGTGATTTGTATGTTACGCCATATTACTGGCACTCCAAAAGGCATCGACTTATGCTTCGGCGATTTTCGTAACCAACCTGCCAATGTATCGAACAAACTGCATTTGGCTTCCAAGATTTATTTGCATCATCAACTTTCGAATCGAGATAAAGTTCATATGCTTTCTTTAGTAATGGTATAAAGTTTTTCTGGTCAACACGATCGGTAAAATATCCGCACACGTAACAGAATTTGAAATCAGCGCAAGAAACCGACCTAAGAACACTTATTCTTATATAAGAAAGAAAAATGTTGTTTGTCAGTGTTATGGGACATATCGGCCAGGTCATTCGCAAAATCAAGATAATCAAGCTGTTTAGTCCACTAGATTCCATTTCTGTTGAATTAAGTTGATGTTCCCATAATCCAATATATAGCCAATGCGAGAAATTGGTGTCAATAAGCATCCCTGTTGCACTCAAGTTCATATCCTGAACACTCTTCGTTCTGTAAGTTCTGCTTCATGAAGAAATCTGCATGCTATGTCTTTATAAGTTTTCTTTATTAAGTTAATGATCTTCAGGGGGACTTCTTAACTCCTCATCAATATCCAGAGTGATTTTCTCTCTACCCTGTCAAATGCCTTTTTATAGTCCACAAATACAATTTGAAGATGTGAGTTCCATTGCAGACTTTGTTGCACTATTATTCTCAATGCGGCTATCTGATCTGTACAGGATCTGTTTTGCATGAAACCTGTATGTTCATCTCTCAGTTGTCTGTCTATGGACTCTTTTAATCTCTCCAGGATGATCTTGTTTAATACTTATCCTTGCAGATGATCCTGTTTAACATTTTTCCTGGCACTGATAGTAACATTTTTCCTCTGTAATTTGTCCACTCTAGTAAATCTCTCTTCTTAGGAAACTTGACTAAATATCCTTCCTTCCATTCTGCTGGTATTTGTCTTCTTTCAGACTTTACCAAGTAATTTGTATAGTATCTCTGTAGAGGTGTCAATTTCTGTATTGATGGCCTCTGCAAGAATTCCATCTAGACCTGCTGTTTTCCATCTTTTAGAAGCTTTATGGATTTCTTTATCTCTTCTGTGGTTGGCCTTTGACATATGACTTGTATCTCTTCTTCCGCTGGCTGAATGTCTGGGGAATTTAGTTGACCAAATCTATTAAGATGTTCCTCAAAACATTATCTCTCCATCTTCATTCGTTCTTGTATACTTACTACTTACTAACTTACTTAGTCGTTCCCCTTCTACCGTGAGGTGTAGAGGTTTGGAAGAGAGAGAGCCAGACTATCCTATCAGCTGTCTTCCTCCTGGCCTGGTTCCATTCTAGTCCTCGGTCCTTCAAAGATTGTCTAATGTTGACCTCCCAGCAGACTCTGGGTTGTCCTGGAGGTCTGGATCCCTGGCTCTTAGTTTCCCTTCCTTGTCATGGTAGCCAATCTTCTCCCATTCTGCAGACATGGCCAAACCATCTTAGTTGGGATTGTTCTACTTGGGTCTTCAGGGGTTGGGATTTTAGGCTTTGATGTATCATCTGGTTGCGGACCATGTCTCTTCTTGTTACTTCAACCACCTTTCTCAGATACTTCATTTCTTAGGTTTGGATCTGGCTTTTGTGGGTTGAAGTCATTGCCCATAACTTACATCCACACGTCAAGACTGGGGCATAGGTGAAGCGGTATACAGCCATCTTCAATTTTTACCAACCTCTCTCTTGCTGAGGAATCATTGATTTATGGCCTGAAAAAGGGACCTCAAGACGCAGCAATAGAGACCGCAGTCAGCGACTCATAGCTTGACTGCCTGCGTCAGGACCAGCGAACCAGAGCTGGTCAAGACCGCACTCCACCTCCACGTGGTGGTCCTGGAAACAGTCTGCAGCTGTGCAGGCTGGCTGAGCGAGTGTGGATCGAAATGGGAAGGCAAACCCGGTCCTAAAAAATGCCGTGCAGAAGTCGGATGTGTCGACCGAAAGGTGCAGATATCACAGCTACGTTGTAAACAGACACAACGCAACCACCGTCCTTTTCAGGGCGAACGAAGAAGAAGAAGAAGGCCTGAAAAAGTCTCCCAGATGCTGCTTTTCGAGTGGTCAACATATGGATGCGAGTCATGGGCAATGACTACAACCCACAAAAGCCAGATCCAAACCTCAGAAATGAGGTATCTGAGGAAGGTGGTTGAAGTAACCAGAAGAGATATGGTCCGCAACCAGATGATACGTCAAGGCCTAAAATCCCACCCCCTGCAGACCCAAGTAGAACAGTCCCAACTAAGATAGTTTGGCCATGTCTGCAGAATGGGAGAAGATCGGCTACTACGACAAGCATGGGAAAAAAAGAGCCAGGGATCTAGACCCCCAGGATGACCCACGGTAGAAGGGGAATGACTAAGTAAGTAAGTATGACATTTCCCTAAAAAATTTGAATATTGTACATTTATACTTATCTCACTGTAGCAAAATGCATGGAGGCATATCTGGAGTCAACCTTATATGACCACCAGCTATGCACAATGCTACAGTATTTAGATTTGGGTGTAAGTCTCTGTCTGTGAGGCTAATTACACCCTCTTTGACTCTTGAATCAACCACACACTTTCAGGGATTTCCTCCTATGGTGAATCATGTTGAGAAACCAGCATTGCACACTAAGCTTGGAAAAGTCACTTGAGTCCCAGACATGATTCTTTGGTTTTGATCTGGTTGACTGTATGCAGAAGATCTCATTATGGACCCAGTGATAGGCTGCTTTGATGGTCGGCGGCTAAGGATCAAAGAAGAAGATAGGCAGGGGGAGCTCAGAAATGGCTCTGTGCAGGACATGACAATTCCTTAGGAGAGCCAGAACCAGAGCGCAGTATTTTAGCTCGGCGTATTTGGAGAGCCGCCTTGGATGGCAGAGATTGCATATAGTATGCCACGCGCTTCTTACTTCTAGCTAGGGACCAGATGTGACAATCCTTTAAATGCAAGTCAAACTGGAGAAACCGAACCTCATGACTTGAACTCAACATGTTTCGGAATGGCAGAAAAGCCACAGGAAAAGCCTAGATTTACAGTGTAGATAATACCAAGGAGTCTTCAACTTGGTATTGGCTGTTTAAGAGCCAGAAGCTCAGCAGCCCTAGTTAAACAACAACAACAGTAGCATAACCAGTCCCAACTCAGAATATTTTCATAGTGGAGAGAAATCACTGTTGGAACCCTGCATTACATGTAATTCACAGCTTCTTCTTTGATCCATAGCTGCCAACCGTCAAAGCAGTCAATGGCCATCATGCCTGGTGGCATCTTGTAGGGTAGCAACAAATTGACTCCACTTTGTTCGGTTGGCGGCCATCCTTCGTACAGTGCCCCAACTCTGGTTCATTCTTTGCATCTTGGCCTCCACAGTTCTCCACCAAGTTGTTTTTGGTTGGCCTCTCTTTTACTTTCCATCGGGGGTCCATAGCATTGCTGTTCTTGTAATGGTATGAGGGTCCCTTCTGAGGAGTGCTTCACTGCGACTGGAAGAAAATGAATGTTTTTTTCACAGACAATTGAACTGTGCATATTGTCCGAGAAACAAGTATGTGGACGTCCACACACAAAAATAAGGATGTATAAGCCACAAAATACAGGAGAGTACAAAAAGAGCAAAAACAAAACAAATCATAAGCCCTGTAGAGCTCAGAGGGTATAAAATTAGCTCAGACTTGACTCAAGACACCTTCATGAACTAACATTGATGCACCTTGAGCTTAATGACGCAATGAGTGACTTGAAATATTACTGACCTAATAGCTATACAACTCTCAAAAGCAGAGTCATGTTTGGGGAAGGAAAGGGGGGGGGGGAAGAGAGGGTGGATGTTTAAAAATGAGTATATATCGCTTTTCAATATTTTTAGCTAATATGTTGTAAATTTGTCTTTAAAATGATGTCGATATTTCTAAAATATGATTGTGATATGAAACATATATACATGTTTCTGTATCACCACATGGAAACCAAATTAAGATACTTGTTTTAAAACCTGATAAATAATGTACAGGCAGCATTGGCACAGCTGGTGAGTCATTTTCAGGACTTCATCATGCTGGTAGATAGATAATGTTAGTCCTTGTCAAGACTTAGTATCTCAATGCTGCATGGGCTAGCAGTACGTATCCTTTTCTGGGCTACTAAATGCTAGCTGGTAGAAGCTTTGATGCAGTTAACAGAGTTCCCTAAATTGCTTCCTCACTTAGTCATTCCCCTTCTACCATGAGGTGTAGAGGTTTGGAAGAGAGAGCGCCAGACTATCCTATCGGCTGTCTTCCTCCTGGCCTGGCTCCATTCTAAATTGCTTCCTGATATAACTAATTACACTAGTACTGGAACCAAGATAGATCACATGGTTGAAAACAAATTCAAGTGAGAATTATTATAATTTAACAGGGTACTTCCTTATAAAATTGAATGCATTTCTAAACTTGAAATATGAATGTAATTACATTTATGTATAAATATTGGCTGTATTCCCACAACAGACATTATCATGACCTCATGACAGTGTTGCCAAAATTAGGAATCTTAGACATTAGTTAAGCAAAGTTACATAGACGGTGTAGCGGTCAGTTTGCTGAGTCTATGTATGTAAAAGGTTCTTGTTTAATTTTTGAGACTTTATCTGTTAAATTCTAGTCAAAGGGGATTAATTCATGTTTTACTGGGATTGTAGTTGACAGTGGGGGTTGTCCCACTTGTCTGTATTCCAGTGGTCTAATTTTAGAACCGATGTCAGCTTTTTCTGATATGATTTTCAAACCGCCTATTTGAGCTTAGCTCAAAGGTTTTGCGTGACAGCGCATGCGTAGCTTTCTGACCGGATTTTGAAGAGAACGACGGTGTTAAGAGTCGAGCTGAAGTTTTGAGAGGGTCAAGATGGTAGTTCTCTGTGTGTCGACCAAGATGTCTTAGATGATTCTATATATGTTATATTCTGAAGCGCCTAGGAGGCGAGTGAGTTTCTTGGTGATATTTATTTCGAAGGGACAGTAAGGTAATTGCTCTTAAAACTGTTTCCCTCATTTTGCAGAATATTATATGACTCGTTTTGTAGCCAGCTAGTGACTTTTCCCCTGGGCGGGAAAACGTCCATTGAAGAATACCTGAGAGGAAGCTCACGTTGTATTCTACTATTATGCACTGGGCTGGTGTATGCCCAAAGAACGTTATGTATTGATTGTACCCTGCTATTTGCGGTGATGTCATTTACACAAGGTGTGACTCCCCTTGTGTGCTAAAGAAATACCACGGTGGCCATCATGTCTATAAGCCCGCCATATTGTGTGGCCTGCTGAGGACCCGAATATAAGTATCTGACTTGCTGGTGTCAGAGAGGAGTTGTTTAAACTCTCATATGTTTTTGCTGTATTTTGCTGTATCTGATTTGAGGAGAACTGTACGAAATCAGCATTATTATATCTATGCACAGCCTTGCTGATAAACAATATTCATACATGCCATGTCATGAATTGTCAATGACTATTTTTTGTCGATGTCAACGTACCTGTCGTTGTGGCGTAATAAAGTGTATCAAATGTCAGAGGTGTTATAAGCACTATATGAATTACTGCATGGATTATTACAAGAGTGTGGTGTGATTTATATGCCTGTCTTCCACGAACCTTCATACACGCACAAATCACCCATTGAGATCTACTCACACTCTGTTAACATAACACCTCCACATTTTCAAGTCATCTATACGAATGCCAGCATTGTTGCGGCCAACCAGGGCCTGTATATGATTATGTTAGCCTGTGTGGCTCTGAATCGTTTTCCACATTGATACTGGACATTCTACATTCAACTTACATTTACGGTGGTCAAACCGAGCCTGTCCTATTTGTGTCACGGACACCTGATACGCTTGAGCGAACACAGACCATTCCTGTCTGTTTACATTTATACATCATTACAGTACCAGTATTTCAGCGTCAACATTTAGGATGGCCAGTATTTGACCTCAACATTTATGGTGTGCCAGCTTTACGGGGCTATTTGGAAGTTTTCAAGTTCGCCTACAATTGAGAGTTCTCAGCGCTGTGTAGTTTGTTGACACATTGACTACCCCAGCTTTACAGGATGAAACTAGGTCAGAAGGTCACATCTCTATACCTTCGCTGATGCTGTATTTAAGAAGGTCAAGTGCCGTTGTCATTTTCATTTGAGAAGCAAGTTCACCTGTTGCATTTAAGAAGGTCAAGTGCCGTAATTATCATTGTTGTTATCATCATTTTGGAAGCAAGTTCTGATGTGTTTTCAGCGTTGGATCATCTTATCCTTAGAATGCTGACGATAGTTCTCCATCGTTGCTGATTGTTGTCAATAGGATTGTAAAGATAAGTGGCCTGTTTATTGTTGTGAACTGTGCCTTGTATTGTGTTTTGAACTAAGCCTTCCAGATTAAACATCCTTGTTATGATATACATGTTTACATGTGTTATTTATGTTGATATTTCTGTGGGTTTGGTTGGGTTGGTGACTACTGTAGAATATCCCACTTAACCGAGGGTCTACAGTGAGCATGTCATTAGAGACCTTTGCAAATTTCCCTTAGTGGAAATTGCTAGCAACATTTGTTGCTATTTTTGTTTAGTTGTGACAAGGTGTACTTTTCTTTGTTGTTTTTTGTCTCTCTGTTGTTTAGTTTTTTTATTTGATTTGTTTGTATCTGTTCGCCTCCTCTTCCTTTCGTTTAGTTCTATACAACCTTTATGTTTATACACTGTGGCGTAATTTGTTTTGTTTACTTTTTGCAGTTGTCATCACATGCTTTCTGATATTTTTTCTTTAGTTTCGCTTTATAATTTATTTGATTTCTGCAAATGTTATCGTATTGTCTTTGATGCTTGTTCTTTGTTTATGTTAGTATTTGTTGTCATACGCTGTTGATATATTTATAAATAGTCATACACTATTGGTACTATAGGGTACTTAGATTATAGAAGTGATTATTGCTCATATTATTATAAAGGTGATTATACAAGTTCTTTGTCAAAGACTTGTCTCCCACAGATATTGGGATAAAGTGAGCTGATTATACAAGATCTTTATTAAAAGACTTGTTACCATTGAGGTTGGAATAAGGTAATTTATTATTTCAGGATATTGATCTCACATTATTAGACATAATGTCTACATTTGAGTACTTTATTGAGCAGGGGAAATCCCTTGGTAAATCTGGTGACAAATTGGAAGAATTCATGACTGTTCATTATGCCAAGGCACTGAAGTTGGAAGAAAAGAGAAAGAAGATAAAAGCTGAACAAAAGAAGATAGAAGCTGAGAATTTAAGACTGCAGATGCAGGTAGATGAAAGGAAATTCCAGATGGAAATGGAAAGACAAAAGAAAGAATCTGATGAGAAAAAAAATCCAGCTACAAATGGAAAAAGAAGCTGAAGATAAAAGACTAGAAAGAGAGGCTGAAAATAAAAGACTAGAAAGAGAGGCTGAAAATAAAAGATTAGAAAGAGAGGCTGAAAATAAAAGGTTAGAAAGAGAAGCTGAAGCTGAAAATAGAAGATTAGACAGAGAAGCCGGGGAGAGAAAAGCGAAAATGGAACATGAACAAAAACTCTTAGCTTTGGAGTTAGAGAAATTGAAATTGATGAATATGGGTAATGCTAATGACCTAAGTAATCAGTCAACTTCTAATAAGTCAAATGCTACTACTTATAAGGTCAAGCTACCTGCTTTCAATTCTTCCAGTGACGATATAACGTTCTACCTGAATAGATTTGAACGGTCATGTCAAACTCATAAAGTGGATAAATCAGATTATGTTAATAAGTTGTCGGAGATACTTAAAGGTGAAGCTCTGACTATGTTAAGCATGGTAGATGAACCTGACAAGAATAATTATGATGTTGTCATGGCAGCCTTATTGAAGAAGTATCAACTTAACGAAGATGGTTATCGTCTTCGCTTCAAGAATATGCTACCTGAAACTAGTGTAGAATTCTCAGAATTCATCTCAAAGATACGTCTTACATTTACATGATGGGTTGAGCTGTCAAAAACAGAACATACATATGAAGCCCTCATGGACTTATTAAAAAAGTTAGTTGCTTATCCTTTACAGGACGTGGCAATCAACCCCAGCTTTTATTGGCTGTTTGTGATTTTTCTAGGCAATTTTTTCATTCAGTAGTTTGCCATTGCTTTCTGAACGGTACGGCGCTTATACCATTGTTAAAAATCCACACAAAGCGATTTGCTTCCAAACCGCCTGCAGCAGGTTTCGAACCTGGTATATCTGGATTATGAAACTGCGTTCATATCCATTAGGCCACAGACGCCGACATGGACTTATTACTTAGAGACAAAGTTATGTCATCTGTCAATGAGTCTTTTCTTGCTTTCCTACATGAGTGCAAACCTAAAAACATAAAAGAAATGGAAGAATATTGTTGCCAGTATGTCACTGCTCACCCTCATGTAACTGTTAGCAATTCTAAAGTTAAGGAAGGTTTGCCAGTTGCTTCTGCAGCACCATATGGTTCTAGTTTTAATTGTAAAATGAAAGGTGCTCAGCGCAATTTTGATAAGAAGAGCAATCGTAATTATGATCAAAATCAAGGCGACCCATCTCAGAGTGGTTCTTCTTCGAAGAATTGGAGACGATCTGATAGTCCTCGTTATTTTGGATCTAATAATTATAGAAACTTTCGGAGAGGAAGTCACAATAGAAACTATCAAGGCTACTCTTCCCGAGGACATCGTAACCAAACAGGTAGATACTCTAATCAATGGAGAAATGACAATAGTGATTGTGGAAATTGGGATTCGAACCAGAACTATGATCAGGGTAGAGTAAACTATAACAATTTCAGAGGAAATAATAATCGTGGTAGGTCTCAATATAACAAACATAGATCTTATCACCAGGCAAACTCTGCACATCAAGAGTCTCAGGGAGTCTGTGATCAAGTGAATGACAATAAAGACCCTAATGCTATCACTTGTTCTGCGTTTGATTTTGGGAGAGCATCTCAATGCCCCCAATGTTCTACATTGTTCGAACGGTCTACTGTTAGTACTTTAAGTTGTGGTCACCCTCTTCCCGCTCTCCCTGCTGCAGTTGCACATGATGGGAGAGGATCTCTTGTCTTACATAAAGGTCTAGTGAATAGTAATCCAGTCTCAGTACTTTTCAATTCTAGATGTACTACTATCGGAGTTAGGCAATCTCTTATAGATCCTACTTGTGCCACTGGGAAAGTGGTCAAATGTGTGGCATTTGGTGGCACTTTGGAAAAATATCCAACTGCCATCATTCACATTGCTACTCCCTTCTTTACGGGAGATGTTCACGCGTGTCTTCTACCGAATCCTATTTCGGATCTTATCATCGGTCATATTCACGGAGTTAAGGAATGTTCCCCTCAGCAGATTGCTGCTTGGGAAGAACAAAATATCCAAGATGCCAATGCAGTGGTCACAAGAGCTCAAGCTCTTAATATGCCTCAAACTTCATCAACTGAAAGTAATGAAGAGCATAGCCAAGATGATCACTTGGTAATTTCACGTGACTCTTTCATAAAATTACAAGAAGATGATCCTTCTTTAAAAAAATTCTTCATCCTTGCGAAAAAAGGTGATCCAAATCAGAACACAAATTGCAAATCTTGGATTACAATGAAGAATGGCGTACTTGTACGTATGGTACGAGACTCGTCTACATCCATACATTCACAAATTCTCGTGCCCAAGAGCATGAGAGTGCAAATTTTGCAACATGCACACGATTCTCAGTGTGCCGGACATATGGGTTTTTCCCGTACTAAGTCGAGGGTTCTTGCGGCTTTCTTTTGGTCATTTGTTAATAAAGACATACGTATTTATTGCCGATCTTGCAAAATATGTCAAGAGGTGAAATCGAGAGGCCCACATCATGCAGCGCCTATTCAGGCTGCAGACATTCCTATTCGGCCGTTTCAGAAAATGGCAATAGATATCATTGGTCCTTTTAAGATCAAGTCAGCCAGAGGACATCAATTTATCCTAACGTGTGTTGACATGTGCACACGTTGGCCAGAGGCTATACCTCTTAAGAGCATCTCTACTGTCAATATCGCAGACGCTTTATGGCTGATATTTTCTCGTTTGGGTTTCCCCAGAGAAATATTGTCAGACTATGGCACCCAATTAATATCAGACACTATGTCACAGGTGATGTCTACTCTACAGATTAAAAAAGGTCTCTGAGTAGTATTTATCACCCGATGTTTAATGGGTTGGTTGAACGTCTGAGCAGAACACTCAAGAACTTACTTGGTAAGATAACTGAGGATCATCCTCAGGATTGGGACAGGGCTCTAACCGCCGCTCTCTTTGCTTATAGAGAGGTCCCAAACGAACATACAGGTTTTTATCCGTTCGAACTTGTCTTTGGCACGCGACCGCGCTATCCTATGTCTCTACTCCATGATCTTATAGCTGCTGATAATATTAACGATGACACTCAATCTTCTTATAAGTATGTCATTGCTCTCAGGCAGAAGATTATAGAGGCATGCAAACTAGCAACTTCATCATTCGAATTTGCTAAAGAAAAAGCAAGGCAGTTTGCAAATAAGAATAGAGGCCTACGACAACTTTGTCCTGGCAACAAAGCTTTTTTTTTTGCTACCTTGTAGGGAAAACAAACTTCTGATTTCATGGAAAGGTCCATATGCAATAGTCTCAAGAATTTCTGATGTCGACTATGTTGTCGATATTGATGGGAAGCATAAAACTTTCCATATAAATATGCTTCGGAATTTCATGAAAGACCAGACTATTTGCAGCCTATTTTCCAGGCTACGGACGATACTCCAGTACCACATGGTCATTACTCATCCCTGTCAGTAATACAGGATGAGGAAACTAGTTTTTCTGATGTTAATCTTCCTCTTCCTGTGATTCCACTTCATTCTACGGAATCATGGAAAAACGTTACTGTTTCTCCTAATTTATCTATTGACGAACAGCGACAAATTTCTTCTATGTTGCAAACTTTTCAGGATGTCCTTACCGACATTCCTGGACACACAAATGTCATCGAACATGACATAATACTTACCGACCATAATCCTATCAGGGTCAGACCTTACCCTATTCCTATTCATTTTCAGACACAAGTCGACAAGGAATTGGATGAAATGATACAATTAAAAATAATTGAACCATCCACTTCAGCATACTCTTCGTCCATGGTTATTGTTCGAAAGAAAGACAGTAACATACGTCTTTGCGTTGATTATCGCAAATTAAACCAAGTCACGAAATTTGATGCTGAACCTATGCCTTTGTTAGAAGATTTATTAGACTTTCTAATTCTCGATTCTTTACCAAACTAGACTTGTCGAAAGGTTATTGGCAAGTCCCGTTAACTGAGCGAGCCAAACCTCTCACTGCTTTCTCAACACCTAGGGGTTTATTTCAATGGAATTTCATGCCTTTCGGCCTCATGAACGCTCCAGCTACTTTCGTACACATGATGCATCGAATCCTATCATATCGTTCTGATGTCATTGCATACTTGGACGATATTTGTCTTTTCAGTGATTCTTGGGAAGATCACTATCTGGGTTTATATGGGTTACTATCTACTCTACGCGAGCATGGTTTGACTGCAAAACCCTATAAAGCCTATGTTGGGTTTAGTGAAATTTCTTTCCTGGGTCACCGTGTTGGTCATGGTCTCTTGAAGACAGAGGACCATAACACTTCTAAGATACTAAACATTTCTATTCCTAAGACGAAGAAGCAAGTACGTAGTCTCTTAGGTTTAATACAATTTTACGGGAGATTCATTCCGAATTTATCTTCTATTAAGGCCCCTCTTTCAACACTGTTGAAGAAAGGGTCTCCTAATGTGGTGCACTGGTCCCATGAATGCCAATGTTCATTGGATCAGATTAAACCTCTATTCTCTGCTCCTCCTATCCTAAGGTTACCTACTACTGATAAGACTTTTGTGCTTCGTAGTGATGCCTCATCCACTGGGATAGGGGCGACATTGATGCAGGAGTACTCAGAAACTCTGCATCTTGTAATGTATATCTCTAGGAAACTGAATGCGGCAGAAAGGAATTACTCGGTTTTAGACCGTGAATTATTGGCTATGGTGTGGTCAATTCTTAAGCTACAAAGATTCCTTCTGGGCGCGCATTTATTGTGGAAACCGACCAAAATGCTCTTACAGCAATTCAGAGTAAGAACTTGAAGAGCTCGAGATCTACTCGATATGCCATTGCTCTTCAACCTTTTCATTTAACGGTACGAGCTATCCGTGGTTCGGATAATGTCATGGCGGATATACTATCTAGATGCCCACATGACTCCACTTAACTCTTGTGTCCCAGATCTCCTTATATATGTCTAGACTTATTACATTTGTTTACTATAACAATATGTTTTAGCACATTTGTGTTCACATGAGTGTTGTAGATTATGTGATTTCTTTCTCTATTACCATCTTTGGTATAACGGAGGAAGGCTTTGTTATCACACTATAAGGGACGAAAGTTCCACAGCCACATTTATAGTATGTATGAATGTTTTGATTACTGTATATTAGAAAATCTTACGGTTATCATATAGAATTATTTGTATTTTCTCAGCAGAATCATTGCTGTTCCTGTGAGAAGCTGTACATGTTGTCAGCCATGATGTATTACCAGTCGGACGACGCCGTAGATGCGCCCGCTTTGTATTTGATCTGCGACATCATTTAGTTGCTATGTAGTTAAGTTTGTATAACGTTGTAATAAAATAGATATTGCATGTTTAAATGACGTACCTTTATCAGTTAAAGTGATTGTATTACTGTTTTTGATCATTTGTCCATTACTGAACTCTATAAAAATAAGGTACTTAATGTAATATATTATGATATGTATAATTTTTTGCTTTGCATTATTACTTTGCCAGCACCTCCCTGGATATATGTGTATACTTAGAGAAATGTTTTCTCTGATGTGCTGAGATATATGCTCACCTGACGTTTTAAACGACGAGTTAGCCTCATATTAGGCGTTAGATTTATTGGTGATACTTCTTATCTGCGCATCATTCGTGCGTTATGAGCTTGTTGTATCTTGCTCTTGGATGTATTTTTTTTTTAAATGTTTCATTTTTTTCCTCGGTGGTGCGGTAAACTGTAGCGATCAGTTTGCTGAATCTATGTATGTAATATGCTTGTGGTTAATTTTGGAGACTTTATCTAGTAAACCCTAGTCAAAGGGGATTAATTCATGTTTTACTGGGACTGTAGTTGACAGTGGGGGTGGTCCTACTTATCTGCTAGCCAGATGTCTAATATTAGAACCGATGTCGCTGTATTCTGATATGGTTTTCAAACCGCCTATTTGAGCTAAGCTCAAAGGTTTTGCGTGATAGCGCATGCGTAGCTTTCTGGCCGGATTTTGAAGAGAACGACGGTGTTAAGAGTCGAGCTGAAGTTTTGAGAGGGTCAAGATGGTAGTTCTCTGTGTGTCGACCAAGATGTCTTAGATGATTCTATATATTTTATATTCTGAAGCGCCTAGGAGGCGAGTGAGTTTCTTGGTGACATTTATTTCGAAGGGACAGTAAGGTAATTGCTCTTAAAACTGTTTCCCTCATTTTGCAGAATATTATATGACTCGTTTTGTAGCCAGCTAGTGACTTTTCCCCTGGGTGGGAAAACATCCATTGAAGAATACCTGAGAGGAAGCTCACGTTGTATTCTACTATTATGCACTGGGCTGGTGTATGCCCAAAGAACGTTACGTATTGATTGTACCCCGCTATTTGCGGTGATGTCATTTACACGAGGTGTGACTCCCCTTGTGTGCTAAAGAAATACCACGGTGGCCATCATGTCTATAAGTCCGCCATATTGTGCGGCCTGCTGAGGACCCGAATATAAGTATCTGACTTGTTGGTGTCAGAGAGGAGTTGTTTAAACTCTCATATGTTTTTGCTGTATTTTGCTGTATTTGATTTGAGGAGAACTGTACGAAATCAGCATTATTATATCTGTGCAAAGCCTTGCTGATAAACAGTATTCATACATGCCATGTCCTGAATTGTCAATGACTATTTTTTGTCAACGTACCTGTCGTTGTGGTGTAATAAAGTGTATCAAACGTCAGAGGTGTTACAAGAACTATATGAATTACTGCATGGATTATTACAAGAGTGTGGTGTGATTTATATGCCTGTCTTCCACGAACCTTCATACACGCACAAATCACCCATTGACATCTACTCACACTCTGTTAACATAACACCTCCACACTTTCAAGTCATCTATACGAATGCCAGCATTGTTGTGGCCAACCAGGGCCTGTATATGATTATGTTAGCCTGTGTGGCTCTGAATCGTTTTCCACATTGATACTGGACATTCTACATTCAACTTACATTTACGGTGGTCAAATCCTTAACACCTAACTGTAACTTCGAATATGACCTAACAGTTCACACCGACCCCCGGGGAAAAAAAATGATATCATTTTTTTAAAAATATTACATCAAACCAAAGTGTGAGGTCGATGAAATATGTTAAGTCATACTAAACAACAAAAAGGGATGGAAATATATTAGTGAACCAAAAGGTTACCACATTAACTTTGGCACAGGAAAGGTGACGTAGGCTTTGCCTTAGCAATATACTCTACTGGCAAACCAAACACAATTTCATCCTATACAACATTAAACTGTGTTGGATGCAAATCTAACAATGTGTGCATCAATTAATATATTAACCAAATTATACGTGGATTCACCAGACAACAATACCATACTGGCCACCAAATGATAACTATGGTAATGTTACCTCTGTAATGTTATAATGGAATATAACTTGGACTGACACTCAAGACAGTACATACGCAAATGAAATAACTTGACAGAAGTCTGGGTCACAGTTCCATATATATAATATCGACAGCATAGTCCTGGACATCAGCAACAATAGTACAAATACTTGCATCATTAGAATATGTAGTACAGTCATCCTTACGTACTGGTAACAATTGCATTCAATGTAAGTGCGGCATTCCCCCCTCGCACATAAATCTCTATCTCTGATCTATATTCAATGTAAGTGCGGCATTCACTCCTCGCACATAAATCTCTATATGGTCTGTATACAATGTAAGTGCGGAATTCACTCCTCGCACATATATATCCCCGTGGTCCTACTTTCAATGTAAGTGCGGAATTCACTCCTCGCACATATATCTCTATCCAAGTTCCTCCAGAACTTAACAGCGTGGGAAAACCACAACGCGCTTACGTAGACCTCCTATTGGCGTGGGAAAACCAACAACGCACACTCAAATAATAACATATAATAGTCTTACCATAGACCTCCTTCTGACACGGGAAAACGACGTGTCTTTTAATCCAAAGTGCGGCATTCACTCCTCGCACATATATCTATACCTCTGGTCTAATCACCAGGCATCTAAGTTCCTCTTGAACTTTACAGCGCAGGAAACCCACAACGCACTTATAAATAATAATATATAAAGGCCTTGTAAATACACCTTATGTGAAACATCATCGCGTCACATCCATATATTATAATGAAAATCACATACACTATTCACATACTCTAGAAACACTGACCGTCTCCCACGACGGATGGCCACAGACTCCCCTTTAACAACTCAGTATTCTTCTCTGACACGTATGCCAACTTCATTCACTTCGCACGCTTTTCTCATGTCCTGTAAACCTCAATTCACACATGAACGCCTCTGAGTATTCTTCAACCATACTCTACGTGCTTCTAACAGTGAGCATTTAAATGTCACATTCCAAGCTTGCATACTTCAAAAAAAAATACACTCAAAACAGAGTTACTCCTTTCTCTACCCACACACATGCATACACACGTCATGTATCTCATGACCTTAACCTACTTACTAACAAACTTCAGGACCGTAGACAAAAATCCTTAACACCTAACTGTAACTTCGAATATGACCTAACACCAAGCCTGTCCTATTTGTGTCACGGACACCTGATACGCTTGAACGAACACAGACCATTCCTGTCTGTTTACATTTATACATCATTACAGTACCAGTATTTCAGCGTCAACATTTAGGATGGCCAGTATTTGACCTCAACATTTATGGTGTGCCAGCTTTACGGGGCTATTTGGAAGTTTTCAAGTTCGCCTACAATTGAGAGTTCTCAGCGCTGTGTAGTTTGTTGACACATTGACTACCCCAGCTTTACAGGATGAAACTAGGTCAGAAGGTCACATCTCTATACCTTCGCTGATGCTGTATTTAAGAAGGTCAAGTGCCGTTGTCATTTTCATTTGAGAAGCAAGTTCACCTGTTGCATTTAAGAAGGTCAAGTGCCGTAATTATCATTGTTGTTATCATCATTTTGGAAGCAAGTTCTGATGTGTTTTCAGCGTTGGATCATCTTATCCTTAGAATGCTGACGATAGTTCTCCATCGTTGCTGATTGTTGTTAATAGGATTGTAAAGATAAGTGGCCTGTTTATTGTTGTGAACTGTGCCTTGTATTGTGTTTTGAACTAAGCCTTCCAGATTAAACATCCTTGTTATGATATACATGTTTACATGTGTTATTTATGTTGATATTTCTGTGGGTTTGGTTGGGTTGGTGACTACTGTAGAATATCCCACTTAACCGAGGGTCTACAGTGAGCGTGTCATTAGGGACCTTTGCAAATTTCCCTTAGTGGAAATTGCTAGCAACATTTGTTGCTATTTTCGTTTAGTTGTGACGAGGTGTACTTTTCTTTGTTGTTTTTTGTCTCTCTGTTGTTTAGTTTTTTTATTTGATTTGTTTGTATCTGTTCGCCTCCTCTTCCTTTCGTTTAGTTCTATACAACCTTTATGTTTATACACTGTGGCGTAATTTGTTTTGTTTACTTTTTGCAGTTGTCATCACATACTTTCTGATATTTTTTCTTTAGTTTCGCTTTATAATTTATTTGATTTCTGCAAATGTTATCGTATTGTTTTTGATGCTTGTTCTTTGTTTATGTTAGTATTTGTTGTCATACGCTGTTGATATATTTATAAATAGTCATACACTATTGGTACTATAGGGTACTTAGATTATAGAAGTGATTATTGCTCATATTATTATAAAGGTGATTATACAAGTTCTTTGTCAAAGACTTGTCTCCCACAGATATTGGGATAAAGTGAGCTGATTATACAAGATCTTTATTAAAAGACTTGTTACCATTGAGGTTGGAATAAGGTAATTTATTATTTCAGGATATTGATCTCACATTATTAGACATAATGTCTACATTTGAGTACTTTATTAAGCAGGGAAAATCCCTTGGTAAATCTGGTGACAAATTGGAAGAATTCATGACTGTTCAGTATGCCAAGGCACTGAAGTTGGAAGAAAAGAGACAGAAGATAGAAGCTGAACAAAAGAAGATAGAAGCTGAGAATTTAAGACTGCGGATGCAAGCAGATGAAAGGAAATTCCAGATGGAAATGGAAAGACAAAAGAGAGAATCTGATGAGAGAAAAATCCAGCTACAAATGGAAAGAGAAGCTGAGGCTGAAAATAAAAGACTAGAAAGAGAGGCTGAAAATAAAAGATTAGAAAGAGAGGCTGAAAATAAAAGGTTAGAAAGAGAAGCTGAAGCTGAAAATAGAAGATTAGACAGAGAGGCTGAAGATAAAAGAGTAGACAGAGAAGCCGGGGAGAGAAAAGCAAAGATGGAACATGAACAAAAACTCTTAGCTTTGGAGTTAGAAAAATTAAAGTTGATGAATATCGGTAATGCTAATGACCCAAGTAATCAGTCAACTGCTAATAAGACAAATGCTACTACTTATAAGGTCAAGCTACCTGCTTTCAATTCTTCCAGTGACGATATAACGTTCTATCTGGATAGATTTGAACGGTCATGTCAAACTCATAAAGTGGATAAGGCAGATTATGTTAATCAGTTGTCAGAGATACTTAAGGGTGAAGCTCTGACTATGTTAAGCATGGTAGATGAGCCTGACAAGAATAATTATGAGGTTGTCAGGGCAACTTTATTAAAGAAATATCAACTTAACGAAGACGGTTATCGTCTTCGCTTCAAGAATATGCTACCTGAAACTGGTGTAGAATTCTCAGAATTCATCTCAAAGATATGTCTTACATTTACACGATGGGTTGAGCTGTCAAAAACAGAACATACATATGAAGCCCTTATGGACTTATTACTTAGAGACAAAGTTATGTCATCTGTCAATGAGTCTTTTCTTGCTTTCCTACATGAGTGCAAACCTAAAAACATAAAAGAAATGGAAGAATATTGTTGCCAGTATGTCACTGCTCACCCTCATGTAACTGTTAGCAACTCTAAAGTTAAGGAAGGTTTGCCAGTTGCTTCTGCAGCACCATATGGTTCTAGTTTTAACAGTAAAATGAAAGGTGCTCAGCGCAATTTTGATAAGAACAGCAATCGCAATTATGATCAAAATCAAGGCAACCCATCTCATAGTGGTTCTTCTTCGAAGAACTGGAGACGATCTGATAGTCCTCGTTATTTTGGGTCTAATAATTATTGAAACTTTCGGAGAGGTAGTCACAACAGAATCTATCAAGGCTACTCTTCCCAAGGACATCGTAACCAAACAGGTAGATACTCTAATCAATGGAGAAATGACAATAGTGATTGTGGAAATTGGGATTCGAACCAGAACTATGATCAGGGTAGAGTAAACTATGACAATTTCAGAGGAAATAATAATCGTGGTAGGTCTCAATATAACAAACATAGATCTTATCACCAGGCAAACTCTGCACATCAAGAGTCTCAGGGAGTCTGTGGTCAAGTGAATGACAATAAAGACCCTAATGCTATCACTTGTTCTGCGTTTGATTTTGGGAGAGCATCTCAATGCCCCCAATGTTCTACATTGTTCGAACGGTCTACTGTTAGTACTTTAAGTTGTGGTCACCCTCTTCCCGCTCTCCCTGCTGCAGTTGCACATGACGGGAGAGGATCTCTTGTCTTACATAAAGGTCTAGTGAATAGTAATCCAGTCTCAGTACTTTTCAATTCTAGATGTACTACTATCGGAGTTAGGCAATCTCTTATAGATCCTACTTGTGCCACTGGGAAAGTGGTCAAATGTGTGGCATTTGGTGGCACTTTGGAAAAATATCCAACTGCCATCATTCACATTGCTACTCCCTTCTTTACGGGAGATGTTCACGCGTGTCTTCTACCGAATCCTATTTCGGATCTTATCATCGGTCGTATTCACGGAGTTAAGGAATGTTCCCCTCAGCAGATTGCTGCTTGGGAAGAACAAAATATCCAAGATGCCAATGCAGTAGTCACAAGAGCTCAAGCTCTTAATATGCCTCAAACTTCATCAACTGAAAGTAATGAAGAGCATAGCCAAGATGATCACTTGGTAATTTCACGTGACTCTTTCATAAAATTACAAGAAGATGATCCTTCTTTAAAAAAATTCTTCATCCTTGCGAAAAAAGGTGATCCAAATCAGAACACAAATTGCAAATCTTGGATTACAATGAAGAATGGCGTACTTGTACGTATGGTACGAGACTCGTCTACATCGATACATTCACAAATTCTCATGCCCAAGAGCATGAGAGTGCAAATTTTGCAACATGCACACGATTCTCAGTGTGCCGGACATATGGGTTTTTCCCGTACTAAGTCAAGAGTTCTTGCGGCTTTCTTTTGGCCATTTGTTAATAAAGACATACATATTTATTGCCGATCTTGCAAAATATGTCAAGAGGTGAAATCGAGAAGCCCACATCATGCAGCGCCTATTCAGGCTGAAGACATTCCTATTCGACTGTTTCAGAAAATGGCAATAGATATCATTGGTCCTTTTAAGATCAAGTCAGCCAGAGGACATCAATTTATCCTAACGTGTGTTGACATGTGCACACGTTGGCCAGAGGCTATACCTCTTAAGAGCATCTCTACTGTCGATATCGCAGACGCTTTATGGCAGATATTTTCTCGTTTGGGATTTCCCAGAGAAATATTGTCAGACCATGGCACCCAATTAATATCAGACACTATGTCGCAGGTGATATCTATTCTGCATATTAAAAGGTCTCTGAGTAGTATTTATCATCCAATGTCTAATGGGTTGGTTGAATGTCTGAACAGAACACTTAAGAACTTACTTGGTAAGATAACTGAGGATCATCCTCAGGATTGGGACAGGGTTTTACCCGCTGCTCTCTTTGCATATAGAGAGATCCCCAACGAACATACAGGTTTTTCTCCGTTCGAACTTGTCTTTGGCGCGCGACCGCGTGGTCCTATGTCTTTACTTCATGATCTTATAACTGCTGATAATATTAACGATGACACTTAATCTTCTTATGAGTATGTCATTGCTCTCAGGCAAAAGATTATAGAGGCATGCAAACTAGCAACTTCTTCATCCGAATTTGCTAAAGAAAAGGCAAGGCAGTTTGCAAATAAGAATAGATGCCTATGACAACTTTGTCCTGGCAACAAAGCTCTTGTTTTGCTACCTTGTAGGGAAAACAGACTTCTTATTGCATGGAAAGGTCCATATACAATAGTCTCAAGAATTTCCGATGTTGACTATGTTGTCGATATTGATGGGAAGCATAAAACTTTCCATATAAATATGCTTATGGAATTTCATGAACGACCAGACTATTTGCAGCCTATTTTCCAGGCTACGGATGATACTCCAGTCCCACGTGGTCATTACTCATCCCTGTCGGTAATACAGGATGAGGAAACTATTTTTTCAGATGTTAATCTTCCTCTTCCTGTGATTCCACTTCATTCTACGGAATCATGGAAAAACGTTATGTTGCGTGATAAATTCTCGCAACATCATTTTATTACAATATCTATTTTATAACGCAAGGGCAACAACTGCTTGAAATTTATAGTCACTTTTCTCGGTAAGCATTTGTCTTCTCGCGTTGGTATTGAATGCAGTTAAGTTTTGAGCTGTGGTCATTTTTGCGCTGGACTGCGCATGACTGGTCTTGTTTTTTTGGTCGATCGGTTTCCGCCCACCACTAGTGGAGTGAGCGATTTGAATGGCGAAAGAGATGCCTCGTTGAAGAGGGGATCTCCGCTATTTTTTGTTCTGTCAGGGATGTGTAGTCCTCTTAATGGATATTTCGTTTATTCGAGATAATACCTCTAGTGTTTTCCCACATGTCGGGAGGCGTGATATTTCTGTGTATTTCATGAAAGCAAGGTAAATTGACTTTTTCATTAACTCTATCGATTTTGGGTCGTGAGCGATTTCGATTCATAGCCTGTCTTCGAAAGTCGTCGTCACGAGATGTTTTCCCAGCTCACATGTCGCTGTATTGGACTGCATCGGTTGATGCATGTTCCAAGGACCATTACTTGCTACTTTGTTAAATGAACTAGGTTTGGAAAACCTTTATTATCTAGAGGATATTTTTGAGGACATTATTTATACTTCGGCAGACGTGTCTGTCTTGCTGAAGTCAGACGAAGGAGAGTGAACTGATCTCATACATCTGGTTATCTCCTGGCTGTTATAGAAAAGGATGGAGTTTTTCACCTGACTACATTTACAGCACTATGAAATATAACATGCATCTGACTCATCATTGTAATGCTGTCTACCGTCTATTGCTGTATTGAATGTTGCTGTGATAATGACTGTTTGATGTGCCTACATATTTGCGTAACCATTTTGTCACTGTGGCGTCCACAATAAATAATGAAGAAAAACGTCAACGGCTGTTACAAGAATCATTGACTTTTATACGTCGTGAGTTTACTGACGTCCTATGTGGATTGCCCTGTTATTTTTGTATGAACATTGTTTTGACTGAACACATCTGCACACTACACAAAACCAGACATGCGGATACCATCCATCATCATATGGCATCACGCATCATTTGGTGGCCATAAGCTGGTTTGATTCTGGTACCAGCAAACACGGGGTCCCTTACCCACTTCATTTTCAACAAGAATTCATCAGCATCCTTCAAGAAATTAACATTCTTCAAGACAGTCAACATCTTCACCATTTTCAAAGTACTCGGCGTTGCCCGGTAAAAGTCAAAATTTCAACTTTTTGACGGAAACAAGAATTTGACAGTACCCGGCGTTGTTACATGTTGCCAGATAACTCGGACTGCTGTTATCTTTTACGCAAGTCAAGCAAGTTGCTGCTGTCAAGGTTCCAGTGCTGTCGTTTTTGTGAAGGTCAAGTGCCGGTTGAAACGGGTTGTTTTCTCAGAAGGCCAAGTACCGATTTCCATCAACTTACTTTTGGATTAGAATGTCAAGTGCCGAAACAACTCAACACACAGTATTTCAGAAGCTCTTGTACCATCGTGTTAGCAGTGGAAGCTCTTTAGGACGTTGATTGACATCCGTTTTTCTGCTGTTCGACGATTGGAAGCCTATAAGTTAAGTGGCCTGTTTGTATGTAAACTGTGCCCTTATACTTCTGCTGAGTCTTCTGTGTATCATCTCATTCTATATGTTATATGTCTATATGTTATTTGTATATTTATATGTTTATATTTCAGCGGGTTCTCGGTTGGGTGGTGTCTCCCTTAGATTATGCCACGTCATAGAGGTCGTCTATTGTGAGCGTTTTCTGTAGGGTTTGCAAATTTCCGATACTGGAATTTGCTAAGCGACTTCTGTTGCTATTTATGTTAGCTGTGATGACATGTTTTAATATTGTTTTCGTTATTATTTCGCATTCTTTAGTTTTGTTTTGATTTGTTTGTATTTGTTAGCCTACTCTTGTCTATAATTTAGTTTCATACAACATTTTTGTTTATACACTGTGGTGTCATGTATTTTGTTTAATTATAGCGCAGATATCGTCACATTTTTTGTGATATTTCATTAATTTCTGCTTTATTTTTAGTTGATTTCTGCGAACGTTTTTGTATTGTTGCTGATCTTTGTTATTGTTTACATTGTTATTGTTTACATTGTTTGCATTGTTTACATTTTCAATGTTTACATTCTGCATGTGTTTACATAGTCATTGTTTACAGTTATAGTAATTAGTTAATGGGCTATGCTAATGCACTGTTACTACTACACTGATGATAAATGAATGATGAATAGTGCACTTATGATCAAGAATTGAGTGCTGATATTTCATATACAAGTTCTTTGATTGGAGACTTGTTTCCCACAGAGACTGGGATAATATAATGTGATGTGAATATACAAGTGCTTAATTAAGACTTGTTACACTTAGGTTTGAAATAAATTAGTTAATTATTTCAGGTTTTGGACTCATATGTTAGACAACATGTCTACATTTGAGCACTTTATTGAGCAGGGTAAATTGCTTGGGAAGACTGGTGATAAGTTAGAAGAATTTGCAACTGCTCGATATGATAAAGCAATGGAAGCTGAACAAAAGAAACTGCATATGGAAGCTGAACAAAAGAAACTGCAGATGCAGGTGGATGAAAAAAGATTCCAAATGGAAATGGAAAAACAAAAAAGGGAATCAGAAGCTGAGGAAAGAAAACTCCAGCTAGAAGCTGAAAGATTTCAAAAAGAGGCTGAGAATAAAAGACTTGAAAAAGAGGCTGAAAATAAAAGACTTGAAAAAGAAGCTGAAAGACTTCAAATAGAGGCTCAGGCTGAGGAGAGAAGATTACAGAGAGAGTCTGATGAGAGGAAAGAGAAAGCAAAAATGGAACATGAAGAAAAGGTCTTAGCTTTAGAGTTGGAAAAATTGAAATTGATGAACATGAGTAAGGGTAATGATTCAAACAAGGGTTCATCTTCTGGTAAGGCTAATAATGATACTTTTAAGATTAAGTTGCCAACATTTAGTCCTTCCAGTGATGACATAATGTTCTATCTGGACAGATTTGAACAAGCATGTACAGCTCATAACATAGACAAAGCAAAATATGTTTATCAGTTTATCAGGGATACTGACAGGTAAAGCTCTAAGTATATTAAATATGGTGGATGAACCTGACAAGAACAATTATGAGGTTGTCAGGGCCGCTTTGTTAAAGAAATATCAGCTTAACGAAGACGGCTATCGTCTACAATTTAAAAACATGTTACCTGAAAATGGAGTTGAATTCTCCGAGTTTATTGCAAGAATACGCATTACTTTCTCACGATGGGTTGAACTATCTAAGACGGAAAAAACTTATGAAGGACTTATGGACTTAATACTTAGAGACAAAGTCATGTCGTCTGTCAATGAGTCTTTCCTTGCTTTCCTTCATGAACGTAAACCTAAAACAATAAAGGAAATGGAAGATTTCTGTTGCCAATACGTAACTGCGCACCCACACATAACCATGGGTAACTCTAAGGTGAAAGAAGGTTTACCAGTTGCTTCGGCAGCTCCGTATGGCCAAAACTTTGCTCGTAGGTCCCAACAAAATTTTGATAGAAAGAGTAGCGGTAATTTCTGTCAAAATCATGGAAACCAATTTCATGGTGATTCTTCTTCGAAGAATTGGAGACAACCTGATAGTGGTCGTTACTATCACCCTAATAATTATAGGCATTTCAAAAGAGGATATGGTAATAGAGGTTATTCCTGCCGAAGACCTCAAAACCAAACAAATAGATGTTCGCATCAATGTGAACATGATAGTAATCGTGGAAACTGGAATTCGAATCATGATAACAATTACAATAGAGACAATAATAACTGCAGAGATAATAATAACTCTGATAACTTCAGAGGTAATAATAGTCGGGTAGATCTCAACACAAAAAAAAGAGATATCAGCAGGCTAATGCTGTACAACAGGAAACTGAGGGAGCCTGTAATCATGTTGTTGATAGTAAAAACTTTGACGCTGTCACTAGTTCTGCTTTTGACTTTGAGAGAGCAAACAAATGCCCCCAATGCAGTACTTTATTCGAACCGGGTACCATAACTACTTTGAGTTGTGGTCACCCACTTCCCGCTCTTCCTGCTGCTGTTGCGCATGACGGGAGGGGTTCTTTAATTCTACATAAGGATCTTGTTAATGATACTCCGGTCTCACTACTTTTCGATTCCGGATGCACCACTATTGGTGTTAGACAATCGCTTGTAGATCCATCTTGTGCTACAGGAAGGGTTATTAAATGTGTCACATTTGGCGGCACTCTAGAAAATATATCCTACTGCTGTAATTCGCATTGCCACTCCTTTCTTTACTGGAGATGTGCATGCTTGTCTCTTACCTAATCCTATTGCGGACCTTATTATTGGTCGTATTCACGGAGTTAGGGAGTGTACCCCACAGCAGATTGCTGCTTGGGAAGATAATAACATGCAAGCTACAAATGCAGTGGTTACAAGAGCACAAGCTCTACAAACACCCGAAACTTCACTGAATAGTGATAATGGAGTTGATAGCCAAGATAGTCACTTAGTGATTACTCGTGACTCTTTCATAAAATTGCAAGAAGAAGATCCTTCTTTAAAAAAATTCTTCATCTTGCGAAGAAAGGTGATCCGAATCAGGATACAAATAGAAAATCTTGGATTGCAATGAGAAACGGCGTACTTGTACTATGGTACAAGATTCGACTACGTCGGCACATTCGCAAATTCTTGTTCCCAAGAGCATGAGAGTGCAAATATTGCAACATGCTCATGACTCGCAATGTGCTGGACATATGGGTTTTGCCCGTACGAAGTCGAGAGTCCTTGCGGATTTCTTTTGGCCTTTTGTCAATAAGGACATTCGTATTTACTGCCGATCATGCAAGGTATGTCAGGAGGTCAAATCTAGAGGACCACGACATGCTGCGCCTATCCAGGCTGCTGACATTCCTATTCGGCCGTTTCAGAAAATGGCCATAGATAATTATTGGCCTTTTAAGGTCAAGTCGGCCAGAGGACATCAGTTTATCCTTACATGTGTCGATATGTGCACACGTTGGCCAGAGGCTATTCCTCTTAAGAGCATATCTACTACAGATATCGCAGATGCTCTTTGGTTTGATATTTTCTCGCTTGGGGTTCCCCAGAGAAATATTGTCAGACCATGGCACTCAACTCATATCTGACACTATGTCCACAGGTAATGTCTACCTTACATATTGAACGATCTCATCAGTAGTATCTACCATCCTATGTCTAATGGGTTAGTTGAGCGTCTGAATAGAACGCTCAAGACTTTGCTTGGTAAGATAACTGAAGATCATCCTCAAGATTGGGACAGGGTTTTTACCCGCGGCTCTCTTTGCCTATAGAGAAGTCCCTAATGAACACACAGGATTTTCTCCCTTCGAACTTGTCTTTGGCGCGCGTCCACGCGGCCCTATGTCTTTATTACACGATCTCATCACTGCCGATGATATTAGCGATGAAACTCAATCCTCATATGAGTATGTCATTGCTCTTAGACAAAAGATCATTGAGGCATGTAAGCTAGCAACTGCTTCATCAGAAATTGCTAAAGATAAGGCAAGACAGTTTGCTAACAAGAATAGATGTCTACGACAACTTTGTCCAGGTGACAAAGCATTCGTCCTACTCCCCAGTAGGGAAAATAGACTTCTTATTGCATGGAAAGGTCCGTATGCAATAGTCTCTCGGATTTCCGATGTTGACTATGTGGTCGATATTGATGGAAAGCATAAAACTTTCCACATAAACATGCTTTCGGAATTTCAAGAACGTCCGGACTATTTGCTGCCTATTTTCCAGGCAACGGATGATGCTCCTGCACCTCACGGTCATTATTCATCCCTGTCTGTCATACAGGATGAGGAATCTACCTTCTCTGATGTTAACCTTCCCCTTCCAGTGGTTCCATTACATTCTACGGAATCTTGGAAAAACGTTTCTGTTTCTCCTAATCTTTCTGGTGACGAACATCGACAAGTCTCGTCGATGTTACAAACATTTCAGGATGTTCTCACTGACATTCCTGGACACACAGATGTCATAGAACATGACATAATTCTTACCGACAATAATCCAATTAGGGTTAGGCCGTATCCTATTCCTATACACTTTCAGTCGCAAGTGAAAAGGAATTGGATGAAATGATTCAATTAAATATAATTGAACCATCGACTTCACCATATTCTTCTTCCATGGTTATTGTCCGGAAGAAGGATAAGAACATACGAATTTGTGTTGATTATCGCAAATTGAATCAGGTCACAAAGTTCGATGCTGAACCGATGCCTTTGTTAGAAGATCTACTGATTAGACTTTCTAATTCTAGATTCTTCACTAAACTTGACTTGTCTAAAGGTTATTGGCAAGTGCCTTTAGCAGAGCATGCCAAACCTCTTACTGCTTTTTCTACACCTAGGGGTCTATTTCAATGGAATGTTATGCCTTTTGGTCTCATGAACGCCCCTGCAACTTTCGTTCGCATGATGCGTCGAATTCTGTCACATCGTTCGGATGTCATCGCATACTTAGATGACATCTGTCTCTTCAGTGATACCTGGGAAGATCACTATTTAGGGTTATATGACTTACTGTCCACTCTACGTGAGAATAATTTGACAGCGAAACCTTCTAAAGCTTTTGTTGGTTTTGGTGAAATCTCTTTCCTGGGTCATCGTGTTGGTCATGGTCTCTTGAAGACAGAAGACCACAATACTTCCAAAATACTAAACATCTCTGTTCCTAAAACGAAGAAACAAGTTAGGAGTCTCTTAGGTTTAATTCAATTTTATGGGAGATTTATTCCAAATTTATCTTCGATCATGGCACCTCTCTCAACATTGTTGAAGAAAGGTTCGCCTAATCTGGTCCGTTGGTCTGAAGAATGCCAATCTTCACTAGACCAAATCAAGAATATATTTTCTTCTCCTCCCATTTTAAGATTACCTACTCTTGATAGGACTTTTGTTCTTCGGAGTGATGCTTCATCCACTGGGATTGGAGCAGCACTGATGCAAGAATATGCAAATACTCTGCATCCTGTTATGTACATTTCTAGAAAACTAAATGCGGCAGAGAGGAACTACTCGGTTTTAGACCGTGAAGTGTTAGCGATGGTTTGGTCAATTCTAAAGCTACAAAGATTCCTCCTGGGCGCACATTTCATTCTAGAGACTGATCAGAAAGCTCTTACAGCTATTCAGACTAAGAATTTGAAGAGTTCGAGATCCACTCGATATGCTATAGCTCTTCAACCTTTTCACTTCACGGTACGAGCTATCCGTGGTGCGGATAATGTGATGGCTGACATTTTGTCTAGATGCCCACATGACTCCAACTAATACTTCTGTCCTATATTCCTATATATTACAGAGTCATAACACACCTATATTACTACAATAGATTAGCACATCTGTACTCACTTTATATGTACACACTATCGTGCTTTGTTATCATCTTCTTCTGTTCGTTTTTTAAGATGATAGAGGAGGACTGAGTAGTTAATATAAGGGCCGTTAGTTTACTAAACAGCCACAATTATTAATAATGTATTGTACCTTATGAAGCATATTAGTTATAAATTAGCATTATATTGCTTGTACTTTCTCAGAATGTCATTGTTGAGCTGAGGACTTACCTTACTAGTATCAAGCATGACGAGTTCTAGATTGTGTACTTACCCTCGGAATACCAGAGCATATGTCCTGGATCGTCATGTAGTTTAACTTTACTATGTACTTATGTCATTACATGTCAAAGAATGTACTATTTACATTTTCCTATCAGATTTGTACATCCATTTTTAAAGACAATATTAGAGTATGCTGTTTAATGATGATTATGGTAACTTGCATACGTATATTGTGTGTACATGCTAACGTGATGTGTGTTGGTGACACCTCCCCGATGTGAATATTTTTTGAGACATATTTATTTTTCTGTTGAGGTATATCCTCACCAGACACTCTATATTTAGCCTCATGTTAGGCAATTTAATTAATTATCAGCGCATAATTCGTGCGTTTTGAGCCGCTTATCGCATGCTCTTTGATATTTAAAAAAAAAAAAATATGTTCCACATTTTTTTTTTATCGTGAGGAGGTGGTGATATGTTGCGTGATAAATTCTCGCAACATCATTTTATTACAATATCTATTTTATAACGCAAGGGCAACAACTGCTTGAAATTTATAGTCACTTTTCTCGGTAAGCATTTGTCTTCTCGCGTTGGTATTGAATGCAGTTAAGTTTTGAGCTGTAGTCATTTTTGCGCTGGACTGCGCATGACTGGTCTTGTTTTTGGTCGATCGGTTTCCGCCCACCACTAGTGGAGTGAGCGATTTGAATGGCGAAAGAGATGCCTCGTTGAAGAGGGGATCTCCGCTATTTTTTGTTCTGTCAGGGATGTGTAGTCCTCTTAATGGATATTTCGTTTATTCGAGATAATACCTCTAGTGTTTCCCACATGTCGGGAGGCGTGATATTTCTGTGTATTTCATGAAAGCAAGGTAAATTGACTTTTTCATTAACTCTATCGATTTTGGGTCGTGAGCGATTTCGATTCATAGCCTGTCTTCGAAAGTCGTCGTCACGAGATGTTTTCCCAGCTCACATGTCGCTGTATTGTACTGCATCGGTTGATGCATGTTCCAAGGACCATTACTTGCTACTTTGTTAAATGAACTAGGTTTGGAAAACCTTTATTATCTAGAGGATATTTTTGAGGACATTATTTATACTTCGGCAGACGTGTCTGTCTTGCTGAAGTCAGACGAAGGAGAGTGAACTGATCTCATACATCTGGTTATCTCCTGGCTGTTATAGAAAAGGATGGAGTTTTTCACCTGACTACATTTACAGCACTATGAAATATAACATGCATCTGACTCATCATTGTAATGCTGTCTACCGTCTATTGCTGTATTGAATGTTGCTGTGATAATGACTGTTTGATGTGCCTACATATTTGCGTAACCATTTTGTCACTGTGGCGTCCACAATAAATAATGAAGAAAAACGTCAACGGCTGTTACAAGAATCGTTGACTTTTATACGTCGTGAGTTTACTGACGTCCTATGTGGATTGCCCTGTTATTTTTGTATGAACATTGTTTTGACTGAACACATCTGCACACTACACAAAACCAGACATGCGGATACCATCCATCATCATATGGCATCACGCATCACGTTACTGTTTCTCCTAATTTATCTATTGAGAAACAGCGACAAGTTTCTTCTATGTTGCAAACTTTTCAGGATGTCCTTACTGACATTCCTGGACACACAAATGTCATTGAAAATGACATAATACTTACCGACCATAATCCTATCAGGGTCAGACCTTACCCTATTCCTATTCATTTTCAGACTCAAGTCGAGAAAGAATTGGATGAAATGATACAATTAAAAATAATTGAACCATCCACTTCAGCATACTCTTCATCCATGGTTATTGTTCAAAAGAAAGACAGTAACATACATCTTTGCATTGATTATCGCAAATTAAACCAAGTCACGAAATTTGATGCTGAACCTATGCCTTTGTTAGAAGATCTACTTATTAGACTTTCTAATTCTCGATTCTTTACCAAACTAGACTTGTCGAAAGGTTATTGGCAAGTCCCATTAACTGAGCGAGCCAAACCTCTCACTGCTTTCTCAACACCTAGGGGTTTATTTCAATGGAATTTCATGCCTTTCGGCCTCATGAACGCTCCAGCTACTTTCGTACACATGATGCATCGAATTCTATCATATCGTACAGATGTCATTGCATACTTGGACGATATTTGTCTTTTCAGTGATTCTTGGGAAGATCACTATTTGGGTTTATATGAGTTACTATCTACTCTACGCGAGCATGGTTTGACTTCAAAACCCTCTAAAGCCTATGTTGGGTTTAGTGAAATTTCTTTCCTGGGTCACCATGTTGGTCATGGTCTCTTGAAGACAGAGGACCATAACACTTCTAAGATACTAAACATTTCTATTCCTAAGACGAAGAAGCAAGTACGTAGTCTCTTAGGTTTAATACAATTTTACGGGAGATTCATTCCAAATTTATCTACGATTATGGCACCTCTTTCAACCCTGTTGAAGAAAGGGTCTCCTAATGTGGTGCACTGGTCCCATGAATGCCAATCTTCATTGGATCAGATTAAAACTTTATTCTCATCTCCTCCTATCTTAAGGTTACCTACTACTGATAAGACTTTTGTGCTTCGTAGTGATGCCTCATCCACTGGGATCGGGGCGGCATTAATGCAGGAGTATTCAGAAACTCTGCATCCTGTAATGTATATCTCTAGGAAACTGAATGCGGCAGAAAGGAATTACTCAGTTTTAGACCGTGAATTGTTGGCTATGGTATGGTCAATTCTTAAGCTACAAAGATTCCTTCTGGGCACGCATTTCATTGTGGAAACCGACCAAAAAGTTCTTATAGCTATTCGGAGTAAGAACTTGAAGAGCTCAAGATCTACTCGATATGCCATTGCTCTTCAACCTTTTCATTTCACGATACGAGCTATCCGTGGTTCAAATAATGTCATGGCGGATATACTGTCTAGATGCCCACATGACTCCACTTAACTCTTGTGTCTTAGATCTCCTTAGACATGTCTAGACTTATTACAGTTCTTTACTATAACAATATGTATTAGCACATTTGTGTTCACCTGGGCGTTGTAAATTAGGTGATTTCTTTCTCTGTTACCATCTTTGGTATAACGGAGGAAGGTTAAGTTATCACAACATAAGGGACGAAAGTTCCCACAGCCACATTTATAGTATGTATGAATGTTTTGATTACTGTATATTAGAAAATCTTATGGTTATCATATAGAATTATTTGTATTTTCTCAGCAGAATCATTACTGTTCCTGTGAGAATCTGTACATGTTGTCAGCCATGATGTATTACGATGTCCATACTTACCAGTTGGACGACACTGTAGATGCGCCTGCTTTGTATATGATCTGCGACATCATTTATCTGCTACATAGTTAAGATTGTATAACGTTGTAATAAAGTATATATTCCATGTTAAAATGACGTACATTTATTGGTTAAAGTGATTGTATCATTGTTTTTTTTATGATTTGTCCATTGCTAAACATGAAAATAAGGTACTTAATGTAATATAACATGAGCCGCGCTAGCGTAGTGGTTACAACACCGCTCTGGCGACCGGGTGATACAGGATCAAACCCGGGCGACGGCATTTGAGGATTTTTCGTCGACCGGGATTTGGACTGGATTAACTCGAGACCTGGCGAGGACATCTGAAGGAGTGTCGTCGACCAGGGACTGGCGGCTCCTGAGCCGACCCAGCTGCAATGGGTACCTCCGAAATCGGCGAGTATTTGCCTGAATGGCGAGGGACACCTGTCTCTGTACAAGAAATAAAGGGATACTCACGTAAAATCAATGTCAGGTTAGACATAAAAATAATAACCTGAGATTTCGCCTCGAGTATTAGCGGGCGAACGAAAAAAAAAAAAAAATAACATGATATGTATATAAATTTTGGTTTGCATTGTAACTTTGCTAGCACTGTAGAGTATGGATATATGGGTATACTTAGAGAAATGCTTTCTCTGATGTGCTGAGATATATTCTCACCTGACGTTCTATGCGTCGAGTTAGCCTCATATTAGGCATTATATTTATTGGTGATACTTCTCATCTGCGCATCATTCGTGCGTTATGAGCTTGTGGTATCTTGCTCTTGATGTATTTTTAAAAAAGTTTCATTTTTTTTTTCGGGGGTGCGGTAAACTGTAGCGGTCAGTTTGCTGAGTCTATGTATGTAAAAGGTTCTTATTTAATTTTTGAGACTTTATCTGTTAAATTCTAGTCAAAGGGGATTAATTCATGTTTTACTGAGATTGTAGTTGACAGTGGGGGTTGTCCCACTTGTCTGTATTCCAGTGGTCTAATTTTAGAACCGATGTCAGCTTTTTCTGATATGATTTTCAAACCGCCTATTTGAGCTTAGCTCAAAGGTTTTGCGTGATAGCGCATGCGTAGCTTTCTGGCCGGATTTTGAAGAGAACGACGGTGTTAAGAGTCGAGCTGAAGTTTTGAGAGGGTCAAGATGGTAGTTCTCTGTGTGTCGACCAAGATGTCTTAGATGATTCTATATATGTTATATTCTGAAGCGCCTAGGAGGCGAGTGAGTTTCTTGGTGACATTTATTTCGAAAGGACAGTAAGGTAATTGCTCTTAAAACTGTTTCCCTCATTTTGCAGAATATTATATGACTCGTTTTGTAGCCAGCTAGTGACTTTTCCCCTGGGTGGGAAACATCCATTGAAGAATACCTGAGAGGAAGCTCATTGAAAATATAAGTATCTGACTTGCTGGTGTCAGAGAGGAGTTCGTTTTTAAAACTCCTCATATGTTTTGCTGTATTTTGCTGTATCTGATTTGAGGAGAACTGTACGAAATCAGCAATATGATATATCTATGCAAAGCCTTGCTGATATTTATATTTATCATACTAATGCCATGTCCCTGAATTACGTCAATTACTATTTTGTTAACGTACCTGTCGTTATGTCATATTAAACTGTATCAAACGTCAGAGGTGTTGCAAGTATTCTATGAATTACTGCATGGGATTTTCTACATAGTGTGATGTGATTTGAATGCCTGTTTTCCTCGAACCTACATACCTGCACAAATCACCTACTGAGATCTACTCACACTATACCAACATAACACCTCCATTTTCCAAGTCATCTATATGAATGCCAGCATTGTTGCGGCCAACCAGGCTGTTAGCATAATTTTATGTTAGCCTGTGTGGCTCTGAATTGTTTTTCCAGACATTGATACTGGACATTTATTCTACATTCAACTTACATTTACGGTGGTCAAACCGAGCCTGTCCTATTTGTGTCACGGACACCTGATACGCTTGAACGGACACAGACCATTCCTGACTGTTTGTTTACATTTATACATTCACTTACATTTACAGAAGCCAGTATTTCAGCCTCAACATTTAGGATGGGCCAGTATTTGACCTCAACATTTATGGTGTGCCAGCCTTTATGGGGCTATTTGGAAGATTTTTCAAGTTCACCAACAATTAGAGTTTCTCTCAGCGCTTTGTAGTTTGTTGACACATTGACTACCCCAGCTTTACAGGATGAAACTAGGTCAGAGAAGGTCAATCTCATACCTACCTGAATCGCTGAGAAGCAAATGTGTTTTAAGAAGGTCAAGTGCCGTTGTCATTTTTCATTTGAGAAGCAAGTTCACCTGCTGCAATTAAGAAGGTCAAGTGCCGTTTTCTCATCGATGTTATCGTCATTTTGGAAGCAAGTTCTGATGTTTTTTCAGCGTTGGATCATCTAATCCTTAGAACGTTAACGATAGTATTGTAAAGATAAGATGCCTGTTTATTGATGTGAACTGTGCCCTGTATTGTGTTTGAACTAAACCTTCCAGATTTAACATCCTTGTTTATGCTTTCCATGTATATATGTTTACATGTGTGGTTTATGTTGATATTTTTACGGGTTTGGTTGGGTTGGTGACTCCTGTAGAGTATCCCACTTAAAACCGAGGGTCTACAGTGAGCGTGTCGTTAGGAACCGTTGCACATTTCCCTTAGTGGAAATAGCTAGCAATATTTGTTGCTATTTTCGTTTAGTTGTGACGAGGTGTACATTTTCTTTGTTGTTTTTTTCTCTCTGTTCTTTAGTTTTTTTTATTTTGATTTGTTTTGTATCTGTTTTCGCCTCCTCTTCCTTCTTTCGTTTAGTTCTATACAACCCTTTATGGGTGTTTATACACTGTGGCGTATAATTTTTGTTTTTGTTTACTTTTTTGCAGTTGTCATCACATGCTTTCTGATATTTTTTCTTTTGTTTCGCTTTAAATAATTTTATTTGATTTCTGCAATGTTATCATATGTGTCTTTGATGCTTGTTCTTTGTTTATGTTAAGTAGTATTGTTGTCATAAACGCTCTGTGATGATAATTTATATTTTTAAAATAGTCATACACAATGGTACTATAGGGTTACTTAGATTACAACTATCAACAACTAAAATGTACCAAAATGAAAATAGCTGATCTTAACTAATTTTGGTGCGCGGAAAACGTAAATGAACATTAAAAAATGTTTTGATTGG